>RJJA01000670.1:1650-17922 GCA_003724045.1 Lepidurus arcticus | reverse complement strand
ATAATATAGCTATTTATAATATGTGTAGCTTTGAAACTTTATATTTTGTAGCCGTGGTTTGTAGCATTGTAGCCTATTTCGTAGTGCTTGTAACTGCAATTTGTCAAGGCTACAAAATTTTTTGTAGCATTCGTACACCTGGAAACTGAGTTTCGAACCCCTTGGTGCCATCTACCGTGTAACGCACAACACATGCACATGCATACAAAATAAACCTAACGAGTAACGACATCCCCTTCAGTATACTTGCATAGCTCACTCGACAGCTCGCCTGTCGTCTTGTTATTCTTTATTCAACACGTGAACAAGAATATAAACAAATGGTATCTCTTTTCACAGAAAAGATTGAATAAACTTATGTGAAGTTACTTAGACACAGATTTATTTTAAATCTATTTTGTATTTATATATTTCATAGAAATCGAAGGATGCTTAAAACTTATTCTCATTCGACACCCAAACATAGACCTTCGTTGTGTCAAATCTCCTACTTTCTATTCAAGTTTGTACTTGTGAATGTAACCCTTTCTTAGTGATTACACCGTTGCGTTTCATGTGTTGTTCATGCAGTTAAAATAGTGAATTATAAAGTGTTAATAAACCTTTTGTTGTTGTTAAGAAAAGGAGACCGCGTTAGTCGGTCTCTTTGTATTGGCGTATTAAATAAAATCGATACATTTGATAGAATAATAAACTTGTTGATGAAATTAATTAACTGGTTTCTTTTTTTTTCTTTCTGAAAATGCGATGGAAAAGTGCTTTCTCTACATAATACTGAACTTGGGCTACCCAGCATAAGTTCGAACTATTGGGTAAACCAAGCTCCAGAATTCCCCTTAAGCTTAATATTTTGAGAGAGATTTAATAAGATTTAATTTTATAAGATTTAATAGCACACTTAACCTGTTGATGTAATAAATTAAGTGGTTTCTCTTTGTGCCGTGAAAATGATATGAGAAAGGGCTTTTTCTACACAATACTGAACTTGGGCTACCCAAGTTCAAGAAATCCTCACAAAAACAATAATAAAAATAATGATACATATAAACTGAGGAGTGACAAGTACAACTTTACTCTTTAGTGATAAAAGTCGACACAAGTGGCGTAAACTGCAGTTCTAAGCAGCCCCTCCTGTATGGAACGCCTCCAAGTAAAGTAGTCTACATTCCACTGTAAACAAAGCTTGTAATGTAAAACTTGGAAGATAAATATTTCAATAAGTTGTGAAATTACTGCCCAGGTAATAATCCCAAATTAAATTTCACTAAAGCAATAAACTGTATTGTTCATTTCACTTGCAAAAACTTTTTAGATGTGGAGAACTTTAGTGTCAAATATTGCTACCCGAGTTCGAACTTGGGTTACCCGAGTTCGAACTCGGACAGAGGCTCTACGTGGGTCGCAACAGCTGAACCAGAACGGCGATTCTTGTAACTATGGACGCAGTTTTTCTGTTGTTAGCGCGTGATATGTGACTTTACCAGTGCATAACAGAAGAAAACTGGACAGATAAGTATACTTGAAATGTTCCTTTTTAAGTATAATTCTCCAATCATTGTGTCTTTCTCTTTAGCTTAAAATAACTCCTAAAATGGCTTGCGCTGCCGATGATAAAGCCAGTCGGTTTGGAAACTGGTTGTACGGCGGCATCGGGTTCCATTTGGCAGGAAACGGCGGGCCCGCTTGTGTTAATTTCCTCTCTTTCGAACGCAGATTCTACGAAACTCTACTCGCCGTGTTCCTTAGCCTATTTGCAGTCATCTGGGGTTACCGCAGACTCCCTTTGCCGCCCAGTTACACTTATGTTCGCAAAGACAGAGGTGGCAAACGAATCCTTCTAATTCTACTTTCGCTAGTCTGGGGGATTGAAATTGGCTTAAAATTCGCTAATCAGTCTCTAATTTTTCTGCTAAACCCATGCCACATTACCACTGCCCTACAAGTAATACTCTTTTACAGAAGAAGTAATTAAAAAAGCGTTAAATCGTTTTTATTCTCCGCTCAGATTTATCTCTTATCGGCTCCTCCGAGCAAAACTGTCACTTGGATATTTCGTATCCACTTAAACTTCGTAAACGGAGCCTTTTTAGCCATCCTCTTTCCCGTCACCAACACCAGAGAGGTTTATTCTTATTCATTAATTGACTTACCCTTATTAATTGGCGTAATTTTGTTACCTAATTCCGATTGCATTTGATTTAGCTCCCTTTCGAAGCTGAAATTTACTGGATTCAACATATTGCCATGCTCATAGTTCCTTACTACTTGCTTAGATTAGGAGGTAAACCAAATTAACGTTCAAATAATAATAAAATAATTTATTATGTAATTTTTATTCATGTATAGGCGTTTATAGCATACATAAGTTAAGCGATTTAAGTTGGAACTGTCTTTCGTGGGGCATTTTGATCCTCTACCATTTCTTAGGTTTACAATTAATAGGCTTGGTAATTTATTTGCACAATTAAAATCATGAAAACATTTTTAATTGATTTGTATTTGTAGTTGACTCAAGTGAATCTTAACAATATGATTTGCCCTGCCATTTCGGATCCATTTTACGGACCAAATTATCGCCTGTGTGCCATAGTCCATCAGGGCCTATTTGTGCCTTTAGCATGCAAGTTCTACTGCGCCGTCTCGTCATTCTTCTTAACGAAGTTTCCGCCCACTAAAGTAAATAAAAAGTAAAATAAATAAAAAATACAGTTTTTATTGCTAATTTCTTTAGGTCAAGCAGGAATTGGGCGATGATGTGAATCTCTCAACCTATACGGCGTTAATTAACGGCGATTCATCTGCTGTCAACACGAAAGTGCAAAATAAAGAATTCTGCGCGTGTCACCGGCGCACGCGCAGCGAAGCGAACCCTAATTTGCCCAATTGTGCACCTAATACTAAAATATGCCGCGAAAATTAGAATTAGTACTAACAAATTACTGATTCTTAGTTTAGCTTCTTAACTTACAGTTTGTCTCAGTTAACTTAAACGAGATTAGAAATTAGAATGCTTTTGATTCAGCTAATGCGGGTATAACCGATGTCCTCATGGGTTTTACAGATTTTTTTATCTATACTACTTTTTTAATGGTTTTCAACATTCCGCAGCTCTCTAAAAGGGTCAGTTTTTTATTAGCAAATTTTACTACCAAATTAATCATGGATCCCCGTAACTTTTTAATACTCTCTAGCACTTAAGAGATTCAAGCCATAAGTTTTTTCCTGCTAGTCCTGGTATTTCGAATTTTTTCTCCTTTTTTCTAGTCAAAGAGTAGTTAAGGATCATTGTGGTGACGATCTTAAGTTTATAAAATGCAGATTGCCCCGCAAATACGTAGAAGAAGAGCTTATGCTTTCTTTTGACACTTTTGGACTTTAATTGTAGCTATGGTGATTATGACGGGAGGGGAAACATTTCCCTTTTTCCAATTTCTATTTAAACATACACTGTAGCTGGCTTATCAGCTCGTGTGTGTCCACAAGAGCTGATAAGAATGGAAAACTTGCGTGATATGATAGAGTTGCGATGGAAAAGAGGATAAAGTAACTTGTAGCAAGCGTATTGGAAATACAAAAGCAATTTTATCTCCTTATAACCTTTAATAAAAAAGTGTCATATGTACCACCTCCCCCCATCCCCCGCGTGCCATCGTGTCATCGTAACTGTTCTTATCTCTTTTTTTTACGTTGCTAGGAACTATTAAGAGGCCTACATTAACCTTTTACTGATTAAAAAACAGTTTTCAGTGCACCTCTAGCTTCTCAGCGCTTCTAAACCCTTTACAAGTTGGCACAAACTAGAAAACTTTAGTTTCATGAAATTCTTCAGAAGTTGCGTAGTGTCATAAACATTCCGAGTGGTGTTTTGCAGTCTTGCCATGTTTAAGAGACATACAATTATGAAAGATCATGACCTAAAATGTTCCTTACAAATTGTACGGCGAAAAACGTTCGATTTCAAGATCCTTCGGTTTGGGTAAATATTCCGGATATAAGATGGCCGCCCATGGACTTTTAAGAGGATCCGCGAATTGAGAAATCGTTCAATTCCAGAGAACCTTAGATTTGAAGAAAATCTTTGAAAGAGTGCAGTTTGAAGAGCGAATTATGTTTAAAGAGTAAACGTCATGGGTACGAATGGATTAAGGTTAGGCCTATGGAGCCTTTCATTGTGGATGCTTTTGAGCAGTGCGAATTCCGGTGATACATTATGGGGTTGTATTGATCCTTGGAACATTGGTATGGGGTGGCCGTTTAACCCGTTCGGACAGTTTTTTGATCCAGCCAGTTGCTTGAAGGCTTGTTCTGGCAGTTACATGTACGGTGTGTTAAGAGGTACGCGGTGCTATTGTGGTTGGTCTTCCTCTATGATGTCGTCGGTTGACAGGAGCTATTGCCATCTACCATGTAACAATGGAAATAGTGTTTGTGGAGGCAATTTTGGAAGCAGTGTGTTCTGCAAGAATGACAGCAATTGTCATCATCTATCGCCAATTCAGCCAGATCCCACAATCCATCGAGTGAGTCCTGACGAAGCTTTGTGCCAGTACGCTGGCTGCGCAAATGACCCGTCTCCCACACCCATTAATCCCAAGTTTGGAGACTATTTCCCTGATCTGAATCCGACCGACTGTATAAATTTTTGTTTCACCCGTAATCATTCATATGCCAATTTACTGTACATTTTCGTCAACTCCAATCCTCCGCAGCCCTATTGCAGTTGCCGTGATGTGGCCTTAGAAATACCATCCGAGGACTGTACACACACGTGTCCTTACCAACAAGAGTATAGCTGTGGCAATTTGGGCATATCTAGTGTGTATTGTACGACAATCAAGGTCGGAAACTTGACTTGCATGTCTATCGAAGAATTCCACCAACATCATGGTGATGAGGAAAGACATGACTGCCAGCATTATCCTACGACTGTGGGCCCTAGTACAGATAATGCTAGGGAAATTACTACAGGAATTACTGTAGAAAGTACCATAGAAAGTACTACACAAAGCACTACGGAATGTACTACAGGAAATTGTAGAGAAAGTAGTTCGGAAAGCATTACAGAAAGTACTATCGGACTTACGACAGAAAGTACAACAGAAAACACTACAGGTAGTACTACTGGAGGTACGACAGAAAATACTTCGAAAAGTACAAGACAAAGTACTACGGTAAGTACTTCGGATTGGGCTTCTTTATCTGCCGAGAGTACATTGGCTAGTACTTCAGAAACCACTTCAGAAACTGCTACCGACCCAGCTACTGCTAGTAGTACTCTAGAGAGTGATATGACCCAAACGTACAGGTAAACTGCAAGCACTATGTTTATTTTTATTTGCTGTGAAAAATTGGTTCATGCAAGTAAAAGCGCAAGGCAATTCCCGTTTAAACGAAGCCATCAGCAGTTCCCGATAATCAGTTTGAAACCGGTGCAATGCGATGGATTTTCATTGTTTAAAAAACGTTCGCTGCTGCCCCAAATCCCAGTTTTAGTCGGCTTTTCGTTGCCAAAACGTGGATATGTGCTTATTATGGCTTTAATTTAATACTTGCGTTCTTACAGCTTCAATAATCTATTTCGTTAATTTAGTGAAGCAGCTATAACTAAAGCTGTCATGAGTTCAACAATTCTAACCGACGATTGCACTGTGGGGAATTGCGAATCCGACGAATGTTCCTTTGAGAACAACTGTTACGCCATGCGACGTAAATTCCAGATGAAAATCCTTCAATTGTGTTGATTAAAATTAGTTTATTATTTCTGTAGAGATTGGCACCAAAGGCGACGATATCCAGGTATCAGCTTTCGAGCAATGCCGTGGAATTCACCCGAACGCAAAACTCGTAGCAATCGAGAGTCAAGGAGAGCAAGACTTCCTCGCCAAAGCATTCGTCCAATACGCTGGTAATTGTCAAATTACAGAAGTTCTGTAAGCAGCGTTGAAATAAACTGAATGATAATTCGTAGTGGAGCTAAGTTTCCCTCCTTTATTGACCAGCGGGTACATTAAAGCCGATCCTTACGAAGATAATATGGTTTGGCGATTCTGGGGCGATGGTGTGAACGATCCCCCCATGGAAGAATACGCAACTTTCCATTTTGAATCGGACGGACCACCTGCGTTTCTTTTCCTTATTAAGAATGATTCCGTAACTCTTGGTATATAATTTGTTTATAATTACGTAAAAACTCGTAATTACATTTTAAAATATATTAGAGATTCCTAAAGCTTTTTTCCCCCTTTCAATCCTCTTAGGGTACTTTGACTGGGTCTTTAAAAGATCAACGGAATCGGAATACTTCATCTGCGAATACACGCCCAACAATATGACCTCGGCCACAACGACTCCTTCGTCTATAATGGGTAGCACGATCACTGTTCCCATTACAAGTCAGCTTTAAACGTATAAATGTTCAAAACTTCTTAAGAGAACGTGATTTTTTACTTTCCAGCGCCTGCCGCTTTAGTTTGTGAGGGAACTGATTTACATGGCAGTATCTGGGCAGGCCAATCAGGCGAAACAGTTGTCAGAGGGTGTCCTTACGAAGCTGAAGGGCAAGCTACATGGAAATGCGAGTGTAACGAGTCAATTGAGCCATTGTCTTGCCAGTTCCAATCCGAATTGCCTGATTACAGGCACTGCTCCTCGTACTGGCTGATTGACGTGAACAATCAAGTATCGAAACGCATCATTATATTCCTTATGTCATTCTTTAAACACTTTTAAGAGTGTATTTCCTGTTTCTGACGTTTAGATATCGGATGAAGATAATGCGACCACCATTTTGAACCACATCAGCAGCTCGACGAGCCAAGGCGCGTACTTTGGACACGAAATCCAACCGATTCTCGACGCCGTCGAAGGATCTTTAGATCTGCATGCCAAACAAAGCAGCAATCTGTCTACCACAGATCGATTCACGTCCCAAGACGGCGTTACAGAGCAATCCTTGGACGTCCTTAACGATTTGTTGGACCAAATTATTCCCTGGCGAGAATTAGACCAGGTGAATACTTCCAAAGCTCTCGAACTTTAACTGAACTGAAGCATTTATCTTTGTTGGAACACATCTCAAGTCAATAGTGATCCATTGTTACGTCTTTTTTAGAACAATCGAACCAGTTCTGGTTTAAGGATTGTCGACGTGTCCGAAAATGTGGGATTTCGGTTGGTGGACACTATTGTGAACGATAGCGAGTACTACAATTACGATAAACCACGGAATAGACTAGTTATGGGCGTTCGCGTTTGGCATTTGGATGAACGTGACCTAAACCTGAAATTCCCCCTTAAACCGAACGGATCTTGGCTGGAGATCACGAAGTCCAGTCTCGAGGAAGTCGTTACGACGAACCAGCTCAGATCCGTGGCACTGCAATTGACGGGCAATCTAGAATATCTCTTCCCGGCATCTCATAATGAGTAAAGAATCTGATAAATTCATAGTTTCGACGGTTTTACGGAATAAAAAGCTTAATTTTACATATATATTTATGTTTCTTATCTTTATAGGTTTAATTTCAGCCACGTTCAAATCAACAGCCCCATCCTGAGTGTTAGCATGAATAAAGCCGGCAAAGTCCAATGGTCGCAAGCGAATGGATCGGTTATGCTGGTATTTGAACACGTTTTGAAAGCCTCGTTCCCCTTTACACGGAATTTGCGCAGAAATTTGCATCCGGGAGAGAAACCCACCGCAGTAATCCATGCAGCCGTTTGCGGATACTTTGAGACGTCCGAAAAGTAAAAAAAGAAAAGAAAAAACTTAACCATTTTTGTATTTATTTTTTTAATGGATTTTTTTAAAAATGTATTGTTTTTTAATTTAAGGGACAGTTTATGGAATAACTCTGGATGCCGGGTTGTTTCCACCAATAGCACCCATACAGTCTGTTCTTGCAAACATTTGACTAGTTTTGCGGATTTAATGGATGTCCATGATTACATCGTAATTTGCATTCACTTAAGATTAAATAATGCTGAGATTTTTTTAAAAAACGTCTTTTCTATTTATTTTTCTCTCTTAGGGGCAAACTTTGGGATTAGAAGTGACAACAATAGTGTGTAGTTCACTTTCGGTTTTGTGTTTCATCGCGACTTTCATCACCTACGGCGTCCTGAAGTGAAATTCATTTAAAAAGTCTATGAACTAAATTTTAATGAAATGAAAATTCTATTTGATTCCAGGATACCCAACAACGAAAGGTCGATAGTGACGTTGAATCTATGTTTTTGCCTTCTTTTAAGTCACCTTCTGGTCCTTACGGTACTGGACAAGACTTACTTTTATCTTCCTGACGTAAGATTCGCAAATAATCGTATTTTCATGATTAAAACTAGATAAAGTCGCTTATCTTGTAGGCAGCGTGTGCGTCTATGGGTGTTGTATTACATTACGTACTGCTCTGCTCGTTTTCGTGGATGGCAGTGGAAGGGATTTACCTGTACCGGCTCGTAGTGGCAGTTTTTAAAGGCTCGAGGAATCTAATGCCCTTCTTTTACCTATTTGGCTATGGAATGCCGTTTATCGTCGTAGCAATTACGATTACGGTGGCTACCATCAAGGAAAAAGGGGGCATCTTAAATGTTTATAATCCTGGAGAAATGTAATTCAATCTTTTGCCCTATTATTTTCACCTCCTTATCATTATCTCTATGAATTTTGATCCATTTAATCCATGTCGTATACATTGAAGGTGTTGGCTAAGACCAGGAGATTACACCTGGGCTTTTTCTGGACCTGTTGCTGGCTTCTTGATAGTAAGTTAAAGAATAATTTGACATTTTGATTAATTTTATAATTAATTCAAATTAATTATTTTGATAAAATGTATAATGCGTAGGTTAATGCGATTTTCCTGGTTTTCGCCTTGCGGTCCGCTTCGTTTCTTCAGGTTAATAAGATGAAATCCATCAAGAACAAGCTCAAGTACGTAGACTTAATTGTCTTAATGTTTATAATGAATTTTAATTGGTTTTAATTAATAGGAATTGGATTAAAGGATCACTTTCTTTGGCTTCCATATTGGGCATTGGATGGCTAAGCGGATATTTGCTGATGGTTGATACGGATTTATTTGCATACATCTTTACTATTGTTAATGGACTTCAGGTGAAAAGGTTTTCAAAGAAATAGTTTTTGTTGTTTAAAAATGGATTTTATGTTAGGGATGCTTTATTTTCTTATTCCACTGCGTTATGAATGACAAAGTTCGTCTGGCATTTCGAAAGGCGAAAGGGAAGACTTCGCAAGACTCGTTTGCGATACGAAACGTAAATTCTGAAGCTATATCTAAATTGAAAAAGAAAGGATATATTGGTTCGAATTTTGGGGTTTCTTAGAATGCAGACTTCCAAAGTTCGGTGAAAGCCAAGCCAAAAGTCAGTCGCAGAGAACAACCGCCCAGTCATAGTGAAGTACCGCCCTTACCGTTCTTAGTTAAGGCTCGGGGATCAGCTTCTTCCCAAGAGTCTCAGTTTACGGGCTCCAGTTTTAATATTCGGAGTGAAAACAGCGAATCGAAAGCTGTTTTACGATCCGTTTCAGGCAAGTTGTTAAACTTATAGGCTTCAAAACGAGTTAATGTCAATTGTTTGGGGTTTGGGTAGGGAGTATGTCCACAGGATCGGATTCGGATGCCTCAGTCTCGATTCCACGGTTCGGTTACCAGAGAAAGTCGACCAGGAAGCGTTCGGTGGGATTTGAAGATGTCTTTTTTGCCCGCTCACCGGAGTTCGGTGAAGGGATTTTCGAACCCACACCGCTTTCTAGTTCAGATTCTTCCAGGTTGTCGTTTTCTTCTGGAGGATCGCCGGTCAGGCGACTCAGAGGAGTTTTTGACTTTAATCCAGGTAGAAACGGGACGACGGGGAAATTTCGGGGTTTGGATCCCTTGCATGAATCACCTGCAAACTTGTACTAATTTTGTCACTTTGGGTTCCCTCTGTTAAAGGGGGCGCAAGGTTTCAAAAGGAAAAAATATATGTTATAGAAGAGACCAAACTACGTGTTCTGGCTGAAGAACCCCTATGTAAATTATGCATATTAATCGAGTAATTAATTACTTAGCGGATTAAGCTCCGCCCCTTTCCCCCACTTTTCAAATTTTCCTATCCTTATAACACGGGGGGACAGTTGGCTGGAGGCCTAGCGCCTTTACCTATCAGCACATTCAAAATCGATCCAAGACCTCATAGGGAACGTACCATGACCTTTCTTTTGAATGCTCAAACAAGTCTGTAGGTGCTTTGGTTAATTTACAAGCTCAATCACAAAAAAACGACGTTTTCTTCACGCCATCGCGCGATCGCCGTCCTGCAAGGCCGAGACCCGCGCCAGAGGGCCTTTGGACAAGTTTCGGGTCGGCTTCGCAGTCGAGAGCCCATCCCCTGGCAATGGGACCGAAAGCGGCGGTTCCAACTATGCGGGTAACGCTTCCTGCATGGCGTTCAGTGGAGCCCGCAAGCCACGGCGCGAAGAAAAAGTTATTTTTGGGTATAAGTCTGTAGTCTGTAAAAGTCTGTAAAAGGTATACTTTCTAAAGTCAAATTGCGTTGAATAAATAAAAAATACAAGTATAAGTCTATTTTTTTGCTACGTGCTAAAATGGGGTCCCGACTCAGTTAACTGCCTAGGGCCTGGGTCGCTAAATTCGGCACTGGCTGCTACAGCAAACTGTGGTAATAAGGCGTACTTTTCAGAAGCAAAACAAACGTAGAAACTTAGCCGGCAATTAGCTGTCTATTTATTTTCTTACTTTCTTATGCAAGTCTTTCACAAAACAACAAAAACTATCAGTGCCATCTGTGAATTTTTCCTATCAATAAGCTAAGGTATACGGGAGCCTTTATTGTATTTCTTTCCGTTAACGCAAGGAGTGCCACCAAAGAAGTGAATTGCATACGTTTTAGATACGAAGTTTCACGTCTATAGTTTTTGTACAATAATTTGATTCAATCTTATTCACTTTCATACGAAAGACAAAGTAAAGCTACTTCAGGTGAGAAGGGCAAATGACTTGCTTTTTTGCACTGATATAAGGGGTATTATCTTGTCAATTTTGTAAGCAAAAATCCATAACGTTGATATAAGAGTTCATTTCAGTCTGACATAATAACACTAGTCGTTCTAACCTTTTGCAGAAAAAAACATCGTTATAGTGCCTAAAGCTAGCATTACAATGAAACCCGTCAGGAAATATAATGACAGTGTACCTGCGAAATAATGAGGTTTCAAGTTTTGACGAGGAATAGGCTGCGGATGGACGAACTTTATCATAGCACACTAAAGTGATTATTTCCCTAAATATTATAACGAAGTTCTCTTGGAGAAGTGGTTTAATTACTTTCCCAAAGTAATTAATGTTTTGCAATATTAATTAAAGTGGATGGATATGTGCGTTGATGGTCGCGCAGAGCTGCTATGCTACACATTCAAAATTGAGGGACGCTTTGAAAGAAAGACAAATGTTAATTGGATAGCAAATGACTTTCACGAAGTTAAGCACCAAATGTATATGTCATTTCTTGTTTTAATTTTACACGCGAAAGGGAACAAAGGTCAATTCGTGACTTTTCAAAATCTCGAGCGATGGTTTCTTGCCATAGTGGTAACGAAACGCAGAACTTACGAAACTCGGTCTAAAATTAATTACCTAACAACGATTCGTCTGCGCTCTTCGACACTTTCATACAAGCTGTATCGTTCCCTTACATATAAAAGCTAAATACGAATCAGAAAAGCCGCTAGTTCGTCAAGCACTATTCTTCTTTCAAAATGATAGGGTGGGTGAATCTGCTACTAGTTTCAGTTTGGGGAAATATGATTGATTCTGTCATTCAAACCGAGAAAATATCGTGTGGTAACGGTAGATTAATTTTTAACAGTTTTTTTATATTAGATTACATTATTTGAAACGAATTACGAACACTTTTCCCTTAGAATGGAATCTGCGTCAAAAGGTTGCTAATGAATTGAGTGCTCCTCATTCTCTAGTACTCAGAGATGTACGATTGTCCCATACAATCCCCAGACGGAAGGAGAAACTTGCAATTAATCATACCACAAATTGCAAAGTAATATTAAAAATAATGGCAAAATTAGCTCAGTGGAACACGAATAATATCATAACTGTTATAATGCGCTACTACCAAAGCGATATCTTGGCATTGCCTAGTCCGCATAGAGAAGTTGGTTCATTAACTGGTGTTTGAATTATATTTTCATATAATGCCCGTAAGGTGTTTTGGCGGGAAATTTCTGCTCGTGGTTACAGTACGGCGCAAATCTTTGTAGACCTCCTAGACAGGAAAAATGCAGTAGCCAAAAGCAAAGCGTTTATCACGGGCAAAACTCTGCTAGCTTCTGCTCGCGAAGGAAAACCTTCAAATTTCGTGACGTTCAACGAAGAAGGCACTAAAGTTGTAAGCCTACGTGGGGATTGCTTTGATATGATAGACATCATTAAGGAAAACGTCGGATTCAAGTGCTAGCTTTTTTTTTACTTTCAAATGAACGGGAGATTATTTTAAATTCATTTGTAAAGTTATTCGTTTGTCCCTACATTTGAAGCTGCGACCTTTACGAACGGAACTTGGAGAGGAATAATCGGAAAGTTGCTAAAAAAGGCAATTATTTTCTTGTTTTTTAAAATAAGGAGTTTGGATTCATATTTTGGGAAATGCTCTTTAGGAAATAGACATAAGTCTACAGCCCCTCGCAATTGACTATGAGCGACACTTGATGTTAGATTTTTCTTTTCGCTTCTCGGATTTCCCAAGTACTTTGCTGATACCTTACCCTCGAGAAAGCCGTAGTTTACTGGCCAGTACTTGGCCATTTTCACCGATCGTGAGTTTAAACGTAGAAATATCACATAGTCTCCTTTAACATAGCACTGTTTAGGTATGGTTATGCTTAATCGCTGCCATCATAGTTGTTACGATTACCTTAAGCGTGGCTTCAGCTTTGCCACTGATGCAAGGATTCCCACAGTCTTTTCTGTTTAGTTACGGAGTACTCACTTGCCAAGGTAAATAGGGTCTGTGAACACTGTTTGAACTGTTCATTTTGTATAGTTAACTTGTTCCGTAGTATAGAATGTCTTAATGTAGAGTTAGTTGTGTTCTATATAGGAGGAGATTGTCCTAGACAAACGTTCAAAGTGCGAAGCATCGCAGGGGCATGGGGATTAGCGACCCTCATTTTCGTGTACACGTACAATTCTCAATTGACTTCCTTTCTAACAGTACCGCAATTGTACCCATTGGTGGACTCGATCGACGACTTGGCCAATAGCAACATTCTTGAACTCACCATCATGTCCGGAAATGGTTTTCTGTACGAATTTTTGGTTAGGAAACCCAAATGATTTGCAACGAACTCTTCAAATAAGTCAATGATTGCAATATAGAATGCCACTTCGGGGTCCTACAAATTACTCGGCGACCGCATTCGTAGCAATCTAAACAAACATCTTAGTGCAACCTTTGATGAAGCTATAGATAAAGTTGTCACTGGGCAATACGCATTTGTGGTAGTAAGTATACTAACACATTATTCCACCTTTTACTTTTCAGTAAAACATTTAAAGAGGCCCGATCTTTAAATTAAAAATAAAACAACTGTTCATTTGTCTTACAAGAATGCTTACACAGCAACGTATTTTGGAAACCTGTTGTATAATAAAACTCGCAAATGTAGTGTGATGTTGGTTAAGAAACATATGTACTACGCCGGAGGGGCTTTTATATTGCAAAAGAATAGTCCGTACTCACCCATCATCAACGCAAAGTAAGTTAGAATTATTAGTGAATCTTGTTCATTTCAAGCCATTAATGCCCAGTGTAGACTCCAGCAGATTATTGAAGCAGGCTTGGTGGATTATATGATTAAACACAGTAGCAGTGGATTGCCTCGTTTTCAAGATCATTGCAAAGTACCCGTTAAAGATGTTCCAACCACTGTTGTATTGAGTTTGGGTCAACTTGAATCCGCATTTACGCTTTTAGGAATAGGATTGACTTCGGCTTCAATCGTTTTCATTTTGGAGTTACTAATCAAATTTCGTAAAAGTTGTAAATATTTTAACTAAGAGTCTTTACAATCGCACGTTCTAAGCACTTTTACATCTACAAAGTTATAGTATAACAATTAATGTTTTGGTCAGACCCGTACCCAAGGGGGGGGGGGCGAGTTCGGAACCCCCCGAATTTTTTTTCTCCATAACGATATTCACATACTCCACTCCCTGGGACCGCTTCTTCACTCCACTTCTGGTCAATATATTTATTTACCTTAAATATCTGTAATGTGTAGAAACTTCTTAATGTGGGCAAATACCAAGTAGCTTCATGTGATTACATATCTTTGATGTGTAGAAATGTCCCTAACACCTTAAAATACGTTCGATATGTTCTCCTTGTGAAATGAACTGCTCCATGTGATTACTGAAATGTACTGTAGAACTGACTGTTAAACTGCGGTTTTAACATGCAAAGAATTAACTGCCTTTTTCACAAAGATGGCGCTGCCCAACATGCATTCGAAAAATGTCAGTTTCCGCCATTTTGGAAACAAAATGGCGTCGTACACCGTTTTGCTGGACGGCTTGGACTCTCTTTAGGTGAAGTGAAGGATCGCCAGGCTCTATCATAATGACTCGATCGCCTCCGAATCTTCCCACTACGCGTTCGTATTTCCGCCCCTTCAATAAATTCAAAAGAAAAAATGCTTTATTATACCAAATTCTTGTGAAGGATAATTGAACACATTAAGGCCACGGTGAGGTACAACCTCTTATGCCGCTATAGCATGGCAAACTTTGATTTGAAAAATCTACGTCTGTGTGCATTGTAATGAAACCAAATTTTGTCACAATGCGTGTGCGGTATAAATCTAGGGCATGATGGTCGTACTTTTTTTTGTTCTGTAAATTTTTTAATAAATGTTCAGAGTTCTGAAAATTTTAAATAAATCATATATCAAAATTGCACGACCATCATCCCCTAGGTTTTATTATTTTAAAAAATTTAAAACATGAACTTTTCAATGATCTCTTTCGGTTTATTTTAAAAACTGCTTCAAGGTTATGAAATTCGGATGAGAAATTGTGCTGCCACTCAGAAAATAACGGTCGGGCAGGAAACTGCATAGCTTGTGCTGAACTCAAGAATGAGAATTAGCAGCCATCTTGGTTGTTGTCTTCAGCTTGAGTTCCGACAGGAAACTCGAAAGTGACGTCCCCGTCGACATCCCTTGCGTCACTGAGCTCCCGAGAAAGCCTTCGAAAGGAATCAACATCGTCCTGAAGCGTTACACTCTGCAGCTGTGAACCAGGCTCTTGTTCATCGAAAATCAAACGTACATAAATCTGCTCGTCCACGCGGTCGGGACCGAGGTCTCCTTCCCTTTTGATTTCCATCACTTGATCCCACTTGTTGTCCTTATTGAGCGTGCCAGAGTTGTGAACTGTGAAGAGCTTTTCGCAGGATAATTGCTTTTCGAAGTGCCTTCGTATTTACTTTCGTAGTGCCTACAATATGGATTTTGTTTGTACTTGCTATGACGATGTTTATTGCTAGGCGGCCTCCGTTTGGACAACATAAATACGTTGATAAAGGGTCGCGCCGGTCTCGCATGTCGAGTGATTCCAAGAATTTAGAGATTTTCCAGGCATATGTCCATTCACAAAGGGTTAGCTCCCTTTCGTTGTCACTCTCAGACTCGGAATCCTCAAAACTGTCTTCCTTCGGATCCATGTTGACTGTTGTATGTTTGGCCTCGAATGGAAGTGTTCCGGGTTAGCTAAACCGTTTGTCAATTGTTTGGCGTGGCTCAAGATTAGGCAGTGGAAGTCCATCGCGGTCCCTCGTTTAACTGAACAGATACACCTAGGGGATCAAGGTTGAGATCGATGAAGCTGATCTTTACTTTCCTTTATTTAAAGACCACTAACTATAAGCTGGCATCCCCTTTTCAGGGCTTAGTTTCTTCATGACCAAACTTGACTTCAATAATACAAATATATAACAAATTATTACAAATAAAAAGATATATTTATGTCAATCTGTTTTACAATAAATCACACCTCTTAATACTTTGGTTTGTAAATAGGGGTTGGGGCGGCATAAGCCTTGGGGGCTTCATAGGAGGGAGCATTGTAGGCGGGGGCAGCGTATTGAGGGGCGGTTTTGTAGGGTTTCTCTTCGGGGTACTTGGCTTCTCCAATGTACTTGACGTCAGCAACGTTGCCGTAGTCATCAGCCTTG
>RJJA01000669.1:0-17992 GCA_003724045.1 Lepidurus arcticus | reverse complement strand
CCGTGCGAATAGCCCTAATGCTGTTTCGTAATGCTGTTCCCAGACGCACAGTTGCGGGCCATTAGACGGTATGGTTTGTAGGGGTCGTTTTTATTTAAGAGTACTGTATTGTACTATACATACAGTGCTGAGCAAAAAAAATGTACCGGGCAAAAAGCACAGAGGTCTAATTAAGCCCCTCGAGGCTGAATTACCTTCATTAAGTGGTGAAAAGGGCTGCGGAACCAATCGCTTACTAGGTGAAAGAACGCGAAATTTAAAAACCTACTATATGTAAAAAAGTATAAATAACAATTTGGAAATTATCACACGTTTCTATTTAGTAAAGCAACAATTAATTAGCAACCATTTTCATATAAGATACATGCAATTCAACACAAAGAATTTTGATACCGAATTTTCAGTTTTAATAGCAAAGCTGTATTTTAGTCCTTATTACGACTAGTATTGGGTTGTGCTCCCATTATTTTCAATACAATGTTCGTCGCCATTTTTCGTCGCCAGTACTTAGTACTCCAGAAAGATGTATCGCTTCGTAGAACGAAGGAGTAAATTACTTTAGAAAAGACGACTGAAATCGAAGAGATCGCGTATGAGCGACAAAAGGAATTCAGACACGTACACAGCTCGTGTGTATTATTTTATTCTCATGTGACCGTAAACACCCGGCTACTTCTGACATGCCAAAGATAACACGGAAGAGATAAGAAGGATCAATTGAAAAAGGGTAAAACAATTCTTGAAATTTGGCTACGGATATTATTCTCAATTTCCCCAGTAAATGGAAGGAACTGGTCATTCAATTGAATAACCTGCTCATGTAATTGACTTAGGCTGTGTTCCCACTGCTAACCTAACACCAGTGTTGAGTTAGCGTAACCCTTGTTGGCCTAACACGTGTTTCCATTGGTACATAAATAAGTAACCGGGTTAGGATTGGTATCGAAGTGCTTCTTACTGAAAAACTATAACTAAATTAACCGTTGTTGTTTAGAAAGCTATGCCTATATGGCTGAATCCAAGAAAAATGGATCAAATGGAGAGCAGAAGAGACAGTCGATAAAAAGCTCCAAAAAGCTCCATTCTAGCTTGTAGACGAAAAGAAACGTAACGTTTTCTAACAAATCTCCGATGCGGGGTTTCCTTGTGTTGCAATTGTTGTTGTTCACAAATTTCTAGAGTGATATTAGGTACTACAGTCCGATTGAACGCTTTCCAGTATCAATCTATTGATAAAGTCGATACCAATCCTAACCCGGTTACTTATTTATGTACCAATGGAAACACGTGTTAGGCCAACAAGGGTTACGCTAACTCAACACCGGTGTTAGGTTAGCAGTGGGAACACAGCCTTAGTAGCTTAGTAGGGGATTTCCCACTATAAGCAGTAGTAGGCTGGAAACGACAGGGTTTGTCAATTGACGTAAAAGCAATTTCAACCACGTGAAGTACAGAAGCAATCATCGATCTACTGTATTTTAAGTTTTTTAAATAAAAATTGTATAGGAAGTTGAAATGTTGCGAAACTATCTTGCGAGATTTTAATTGCGTTCGTTATTACTCTAGCAAAAGGCGTCTGCGTTACTTGAGCGAATATACGAAGAACTCATCCTCGCGCCCGAGATTAAGGAGCTCGTTACTCAGTATACATGGCAAGAGTTCCACAGACGCTCTAAAGACGTAGACAACCTGAAGATCAACGTAAGTTCAGGTACTGCATTGCAAGACTTTCATACAGTTTCCCAATCTTTCCTTAGAAAACCCAGTATAATCCGAACGGACCCAAGTTGGACTCCCAAGCATGGGACACGTTGTCTAAACTGGAACCAGATTACGTCCGCAACAAGCCTGCTGTCTTAGCAGTTCTCGCGAAGTACCAACCTACTAATTGGAATCAATTACTCGGTCCCAAGCAGAAAGTACTCGCTCCTCCGCTCCCAAATAGCAATTTCGTTGCTAGTAACATGCAAAGTCGTTTGGCGGCTACGGTGGCTGGCCCCACTGTCGCAGATTACAGCTTGGATATTATGGAAGATGAACTAAACGACATAGATGCCCAAGACCGCCTGCGCAATCCGCCCCGTTACCTGTGAGAACAAGCACACAAAAGAGTAATCTTCTATAGGCAAAAAAAATATATCTATCTATCTATATATTAAAATTAGTTTTTTTAACGCATGTAATAATTGATACATCATTGATAACGTTGAGTTGACCTGGCACAATGTCCACTGCACTGGGAGTGAAGTTTCCAACGCTCTTTCACGAGAAAAATTGAATATTAAAATAGAAGAAAGACAAGAAAAAACTATTTGGCGTGTTTGTCATGGCTGCTGCTTTGCTGCGGCGAAGATGAGAATCGGCGGTTAGGAATCGTGGCCAAGCGACTCGCCAGCCAGTACGGGGGCGGAGGGGGTAGAAAAGAGGCCGAAGAAGTTGCCGGGAAGGGGTTGGCATGCGACAGACTCAGATACGGCGATGCTGAAGGCGTAGAAGTGGATGTAGACGGCGAAATGAAGACCGAGTCGGGAGAATGGACTTGCTGACACGCTGCGACCAGTCCTTGGAAGTCAAACTTGTACGTATAGCGTTTTCCATGCACTTTGGACATTATGTTCTTGTCATAATAATACCTAGAATTGCAAGGAAAGAAATATAGATTAGACCAAGTGAATTTACATGACGACATAGTTCTTGGAAATTTCGGACTGGCCGGAAATCCTGGACTTACCGCAAGGCTCTGCTCAGTTTGTCATAATTCATGTTAGGCTTGGCTTTACGAGCCCCCCATCGTCGAGCCACTTCATCAGGGTCGATTAAACGGAACTCGCCTTCGGATCCTTCCCACGAAATGGCACTCGCGTTGGAGGAATCCGACAAAAGCTCCAGTAGAAATTGCCAGAGCTGAATCTGTCCGGAGCCTTCCTCCTTGGCGTCCGAGCAAGAGGACTTCTCTTTGTCGGCCCTCTTGGAGCCAGGCGATGCTTCTGGTTTGGCGGATCCCTGCGTAATCTTCGAAGTGGAACCACCAGGACTGGCTGCAGCTCTACTGCTGCTCGCTCGTAAGATTTCTAGTATGGACCAAGGCAACGTAGGCACGGTTGAGGAGCAAACCCCAGTCGCTTGAGGCTTGCTGGTAGAAGGACCACAATATGTAACGACAGGCGTCTCTTGCAGGGAATTGCTGGTACAAGGTGAATACGTGTAAAACGTCGGCGAGTATTTCAGTAAACTTGAGTATTTCTTCTCCATGGTTTCTTTCAATGGAGTATCTGTAAAGACAAAGAGTTTTGATGTCTGCTAACTGGAAGTTTAATTCATTTTAGCATTTTTGTCGTTGTTGACAACCCCAATTTTCCTCTTTAACAGTGCAAATCGTCATTGTTGCAGGTTGAAACTTGTTTTCAGCCAGCATAAAGGTAAGTTAAGCACCGTGGAAAGGAATTGTCGAGTTATGACACACCGTTTAGAATGTTGGGTTGCAGTTTAGGGGAACGCCACACTCATTAACTGCAGGACTCACGTGCTTCCCAAGAGCAAGTGAGCCTAGCCTGAGCTTATCCGCACATTTATAGGTCTGCAGCGCGAAGGGGTTGTATTAGTAGATCTGATAGACAAGTTCTAGAGCGCAAGTATGGGGTGATTCCGTGTATGTGTTTGTGTGTACAATGGTCGGTTTTACTCAAGGAGATTCTTGGTTCAATCAACAATGCCACAACTACAAACTTGTTACTTCCTCCCTTCCCAATAAATTGTAATGAGAAAGTTAATTAATTCAGCCACACTGGACCCAAACTATGCGTTGCATGCAATATCAAGTCCCGGAACTGAGCTTCTCCAAAATTGAAGAACATTCTTGGCCCCACAGTTGCACGTAAGTGACACGGAAACCTGCTCGGCTGGAGTCCTACAGTTGACTTCCGCCTCCCACAAAAGCTGCCTATTTCTTTATCACCACCTTCCCTGCCTCACACAGTTTCCTATATACCTCCAGTTTTTTCCGCCATATCTGGGATTTGGGGCTCAAGTACTCGATCAGAATTATGCGGCCCCAAAGGCGATATATAGCCATCGCGGTGGATCATACACAGCAGGTTGCCGGTCCTCGGAAGTCTTTGATCATTTATATATAGAAAAATACAGTTAAAATAGAAGGCTTTTCGTTGAGAGGGGAAAATTATTTTTTCCTTCACGTTTTGACGTGTGGGTTTAACGTCGGTCTACCTTTCACAAGGTACCGTCACCAAGTTATTATTATATGACAGGCGGCGGAAGAGCGGGATCGGGAGTTTTTATTAAGGGGAAAATGATTTAACCTTTCCCTTGTTTGGCTTCCCTGTTTTTTGCATAATAATAATTATTATCTCTTCTTTTTCGGCAAGGACGTTGGCCGTTATCTGGCAAGGACGCGAGGTGCCCTGATGGGCTAAGAATGGCCGGTATACTTTGTCGGCTTGATGCGTTTATTAACGCTGGTTTCCGTTCCCAAAATCGGTTGCGAGAATTGGATTGCGACATTAGCTTTTCGTTTGTAGTAATCATTATGGGTGCCGAAAGGAAATAAGGGGGAGGGGTAATGTAACCTTGTTCTTTTTTTCCTATCTTTTCTATCTTATCTCTCGGTGCCCCAAAACACCGAGTCAAAGGAATATGGCAATCAGGCGAAAGGGAATCCCTACAATTACACATTTGCATATAAGGTTTCCGGACCGGCAAAAGACAAATGAATTAGGCACGCAAGTGATCGTTTTTGTAGAAATGTATATACACTATATATATGTTTGCTTACAGTCGCTTTTTGTACCCACTCGTCCCTATAACGAACCCTAAATTACTCCAAAGAAAGCTTTTGGAGTTATGTTTGTCTGTTTGGGGTCAGATTGAGGGTGACTTAAACAAACAGATGTTGTTTCGTGATTAAAACAAGATGAGGGTTTTCTGCTTTGTGTGGGGTATTATATTATGCAAAATGGCGCCCTACCCTTTCCTGTCGCCATGCTGGGTTACACATGAACCAATCTGCTGGTAACATCAGTTAGGACGGCTCCGGCCAGTTTTTAATTTCCAAGGGTTCTTGGAATACGATTGGACGGTTAAAAAGCCTAACTGCACTGCAAGGGCGGGAGCTTTGGTCTGTATGGAGACCCTCGCATCTTTCTTTCTTTTTTTAGATATTTATTCTGGTCGACCTATAACACGTCTTCGCATATCTTAGCTTTTTGACGCCACCATGACGTCCATACAGTTGCTCAACAAGAACATTTATAGTTCTGTAACCCTCTTTCGGCGATTTAAAAATTAATGAAAGATTTTTTTCACAATTTCATTCGAGAGCAAAAACCCAGATTTGAGAAGTATGTACGGCCGTTCGTCTCGCTTACCTGTAGGTCTCTTCAAACTGGTCAAATGAGCCGCCATGACAGGCCCAGCCTGTGGTCCGTAGCGTTTCCAGAAATCTTCTTCTTGTAGGCCACACAAAGTGGGACCGTCCTCCGGAAGTGACGACATAGGCACAGTGTCTTGGAATCGGAACTGGATTTGTAACCACTGGTACCAGGACCGCACGTCTTCATAAGTCCACTTAACCGGATCTTGTAAGAGAAATCGAGGGCATTTTATTCGAGCGGAGTTAGAAAACAAAAGGCGAGGACGTGAATCATAAGCAAGTAGGGACCAGTATTGTTTACCTGATGGGACGCAGATTTGTCGGCTTGACGATTGGGGTTGTTCATTGAGATCATTGCTAGTATCTGTAGGAGTAGTCTCTGGCCTGGCATTGAAATCACTTGGGTTATCACAGTTGGTTGCATCCGTCATATTGGAAAATGACTGAGTTTCATCAAACCAGTAGTGAACATCTAAGAGGGTTTCTTCTGGCTGCGTGTGATACCCGCTTTCCTCAGAAATGCCTCGTTGTATTGCATTCAAATCTTTGATGATCTGCAGATCGTCTTGGTCTAGATTTCGCAGTTTGGGACACGCAGGAGATGTGTTGAAGCCGAGCAAGTTATTTGAGCAAGAATCGGAAGCGTCTACGGGTTGAAACCCGATTGTCGAATGCAGAGTCCCGAAGGAAGAAGCTGTTGATGTAATAGTACTATTGCTGCCGGTATGGGCTCGGTTAGAAGAGCCAGTCTCTGCCACGACTTCGTTTTGGTCCAAATCCCATAAGTTCAGTTGCGTTTCATCCCATTGCAAGTTTTCCATGTCATGGGCCCAGGCAAACTCGCAGCGCAAATCGGGAGCCTCTTGATCGTTTTGCAACCAGGATTGCATTGAAAGTCTAGTAGAAAAACTAAGGTCTTATGCAAATAATTTTTGCGACACAGGAAGTACGGGGGTGGCGATGTTTTAACTCGAAAGTTACTCTCGAGTTACAACTCGCATGCCATGAGCGTCGCTTCTGAGAATTGAGACCTCCAAGACAAACCAAGTGTAATAAAAAGAGATTTCGAAAGAGCTCGCATTGAGGATTCCCAAACCGAAACGCCGCTACACGCACTTCACCATCGCCACGTGACTCATAGGCGTGAATCACACTTATAGTAAAAGTTCCACGCTGCTCCTGTGGAAAACAGTTGAACAGAGTGGGGTTATTTACCCTAACTAGCGTTAGGCCTTGTATGGTCTGTTATTTGCGTGGTAACATGCGTGATTTGCTCCGTTTTCGTTGCGTTCAAGTTACCAGAATTTGTACGTCGGCAAAACTTGACACACTACTGATTGCACTTGATGAACGTTTCGTGGACGTTGCACTCTCTTACACATACACATCACTTTTGCCCTTGACGCTTGAACTGTTGTGACAGTCTAAAAAGACTTTCCGTTAGCTTTAGTTTAAAAACTGATCAGTAAGTTTGCAAACTTACAAGGGGACTAACCGCGGTTTACCAAGGCGTTATACTTGCGGAATACTACAGGAGAATGGCCGTTGGCAGGGCGGGAGATGGGAGATATTCCTTAACTCTGCTGGCGCCAAAAATCCCTTGCTGGCTGTTTAATACAAAGAAACTTTTTTGGAGATTAATAAACCTCTCTGCAAAAAAAAACACAAAAAGAGGGCGGCAAAGAGGTACACCGTTCTAGCCCACACGGACAGGCAAGAATGAAGCTCGGGCAAAGTTAACTGGTAAGTCGGAAGTCGAGTCGCGAGTGTAACTCCCCGCCAAGACACCACACCATTTGCTCTCGTGTTCCGCCTACACACTTTGGGCTTATTACCCTAAAGACAGCAAAGACCCATGGGACTTTTTCAGAACTTGAAAAATCCCTCGTTACCGGTGAACTTTCACGTGCCCGGACTTGGTCTGATGTGAAGTGAGAATGATCTACCTGTTATCTTAAAGACATTTGCCCCTGACCCTATCACACTTGCTATTTCCTTAGGATGCTCGACGTGTTTGGGATAACCAGCCACCTTGGTCAGCTTTTTGTAACACGCGTCGAAACTGCAGTGCTAAACGTTTACAAATGGTGACAGCTCATACTGGAGGTCCCCCTGAACTGTGTGGGGTTTTCCAAATTTCCTTGGCATGATTGCGATGCTGCTACTACGGCTTATATTAATTGCCAATCATAAACCATCCGATGAATTGTTGTTCGTAGTAAATATACAGTGATGAAACTTTCCCATTGTATCGCACTAACTCAAGTTTTCCGAAGTTGTAAAAGCGTTTGGCTTGGCTTTTACAAGATCCGAATGACTATAATAACAATTGGGAAACTAAAGGAACTGGATTTTGATTTAATTTGCCTTTATTTATTTTTCATAAGAGGCCTACAAAAGGGAAGCCATCCATTTCTTTGCATCAGGGATTGTAGACTGAAATAAAGGTTGTTAATTTACGGGCAATTTAGTGTAATTTTCTTACCTTAACATAGTTAAGTCACCGTGTTGACGATATTTCCCTCATAATTTTATTAATTGCAGTAATACAGTGCCTACCAATTCTTTAAGGGTATTGCATAACACTACCTTTTATACGGTGATTTCGATAATTTCAGTGGCACATGATGGTATTCTAGAGGTAAAATTTTTAGAAATCATGACAAATTTGTACCGTGTACTAAGTTGGCCAGATGCCAGACTGGTGAAACTAGAAACTGTTATACCCCCAAGGCCTATTCCAGTGGAGGAAAATTAGCAACTTTTCTGTAGATTATAGTCGAATGCATGATTCATGTACGATGTGTTATGCCTGCTACTTGTTTGCTATGCAACACACATTGACAGGGCACCTTTTTAAGGTGGGGACGACAGAGTGCAGGTACATGACAGGTGACTTTGTGTTGTTTTTTCCTAAATGGCCAAAATTTTTAGTTTACTAACCGGACCAGATATCAATCGGGCTTTTTATCTGAAAGGGAACCCAGCTGGCGACTTTGGGTGAATTGGAATGCAGACAATGCTGAAGGAAACACACCTCAGTTTTTGTGCTCATCTTATACGCTGACCAAAAGCGTGTGAACAATACCAAGTCGTGACGTCAATCCGTAATTACTTTCCGAGTATTTTGCTACTAGCTCTGCATTCTAACAAATGTCACAGGTTTTGCTTTTACTTGGGTTGATGGCTTGGTTTTGGGTCTAAGAGGTCAAAGCATGACAGGATGCAACAATAGTATACAACGATTTGTTTTTCTTCTTGGAATTGGAATTATTATCATCATGGCAAAAGTGAAATAGGAGGCTCGCTTGATCGTTGTGGTCTAAGCAGAGTTAACAAAAGCCGGTTCGTATAAGAGTGCCAAACGCAAATATTCAACCTACTTTGCTTTCGGCGCGCACAGCAAAGGGGTGAGTAAGAGAATTTGGGGAATTTCGTTCGCCTTGGCGGTCGCCGGAAGCTGTGACGTCACCAAACATTCGCGGCTCGATCTCCACAGCAGCACACCGGGGTCCCTCTGACATTCACTTGGCCCGAATCATTTGCATAGTCTTCTCATTAACGGGGTGTGTGATCGATATGGTGAAAAGACCGACTTTTCGAGAGTGACAAGATGTCAAGAAGAAAAGAAGAGAGCTTTGACAAAGGTAAGAGTCACCTTCGCGATGAGATGGTGGTGTAATTTATCTTTGTCTTTGCTCTGAGTCAACAAGTGCGAACACTAGCATTTGCTATCCTATAATTAGCTTTGTGTTTGTGTGACGTCGTCTGGAGCGCGGAAAGCCCAACTTTGAGGTAAAAAACAGAACAGTGCGTATTAAGTGAGCATTCTTGCAAGAGTTTAGTTCTGTGTAATCGTTAATTCTCAATCTCTGCATCATATAATACTTAGAAATGCCTCTAATAACGAGTCCTTCAACCAGCACGAAAAGTGGGACTTTACGACGAGAGTCGACCAGTTTCACCAGTACGGAAGACTTACTCGGAAAACCTTCTTTCAGGGTAATAAT
Source organism: Lepidurus arcticus (assembly GCA_003724045.1). Taxonomy (NCBI): domain Eukaryota; kingdom Metazoa; phylum Arthropoda; class Branchiopoda; order Notostraca; family Triopsidae; genus Lepidurus; species Lepidurus arcticus. The sequence continues at coordinate 8,596 of RJJA01000669.1, read as the reverse complement.
GCTTCAATAATTGTTCTAGGCTATTGGGTTTATTCCTAACCTATAATTCTTTCGCAATTATTACACACTGTAAAACCCGGTGCTTCCTGTCCCATTTTCTTAGGGCCGATTCCCACTGAGCTCTTAAGGACTTATGCTTATGATCATGCTATGCCTCCGTGGGCCTACCTGTTTGTCATTTGTTTGTCATTTGGTTGCCATTTACCGGTTATCCTTTATTGCCCTATCTAAGGCTTCGAACGTCATAAGCATAAGGCCTTATGCGCTCAGTGGGAATCGGCCCTTACTCACTTAGTACTTAGTACTCACGAAAGATGTATCGCTTCGTGGAACGAAGGAGTAAATTACTTTAGAAAAGACTTGACTGAAATCGAAGAGATCGTGTATGAGCGACAAAAGTAATTCAGACACGTACACAGCTCGTGTGTATTATTTTATTCTCATGTGACCGTAAACACCCGGCTACTTCTGACATGCCAAAGATAACACGGAAGAAATAAGAAGGATCAATTGAAAAAGGGTAAAACAATTCTTGAAATTTGGCAGGTAAGTCCGCGCCTTTACCAGGAAACCAAGGGCAGTGTAGTGTGCTGGCGGGTGCATAGCATTTTTTGTCTCGCGGGCGTAGGGCTTATTTCTGTTTACCAACAAACGCGTGCGACACACGCTTCCTTATTAGCATTAGCAGACTTTAGTTACACGAGGCGGACGGCATGAAGTGGCTTTCTGGTAACCAGAAATCGACTGAAAAGCAGGTCTTATACGTCTTTAATTATTTTTCTTTCCTTTGTCTTTGACTTTTTTACAAATATTTAAGGCATGTATTTACATTTACTTGCTTGGAGAAAGCTTAATTTTGGTTAGTTTTTAAGCAGAGGATGAGCTTGAGCTTATTGGAGGAAAAGAGTAATTATTTTTGTTCTCTTTCAGACGGTTGTGGAAAGCAAAGGGAGCTTAGATGTCACTGAATTGGAACTGCAGATTGGATCTGCCGATTCAAGATACGTTAGATCAGACCATCATGCTAGAAACTTTAGCTTGAACAATCATGACGACGAGGAAAGAAGTAGCCGAAAGAATCAGCCTTGTTTTTACACATGCCTTCCTCTTGGTTTGGTCGTGTTGGTGGTGATTATCGTCCTTCTTCCCATACTAGACCATCGCAAGAACGTTTTAAAAGATGGACAGAAGATAGACTTATTCCCTTCACACTTGCAAGAGTGTGGTAGTAATTGCAAGTAAAAAAGACCATTTAGATCTATTTTGTGTGTGTTTACAAGTTTTTGTAGAATCGTTTTGGTGGAAAGTATACCAGACGGATTGATTTTTGGAAACTCAAGCTTTGCCAATCCGTCCATTTATTCCAGTTGGAAGGATTTGATTCTAAACGCTCAAGTTTCCATTGAAATTGCTTCATATTATTGGACTATGAAAGGAGAAGACGTGATAGACGTGCCTTCAGATTGGCAGGTAGACTCTCTCTCCAATATCTCAGCTTCCTAAACTCCCTAAAACGTAATTCTCTTCTGCCGTAAAGGGAGAAGAAATATTTCAGTTGTTAAAAGACGCTGGATTGCAACGCCAAATTGCCATCAGGATTGCCCAGAATAAACCTTCTTCAACTAGTATGCAGAATAATACGCAGGAGTTGCAAGACCTAGGTGCTGCTGAAGTAAACGCAGAAGGAACATTTCCAAGTTTACGTTTATAACTATAACTTGACAATTAATAGGTTCGAACGTTAGATTTTGACCGGCTAGTGGGTGCCGGTATTTTACACACCAAATTTTGGGTCGTTGACAATAAGCATCTATTTATTGGCAGTGCAAACATGGACTGGCGTTCGCTTACTCAAGTACTAGAGGATATTGAAGTACTATAGTTTCAGTTGAGAGCACAATTTATTTTAACTAGGTGAAGGAATTGGGAGCGACTGTTACAGACTGCCCTTGTTTGGCCCAAGACTTGGGCAAAGTTTTTGAAGTACTGTATTGACAATTTGACATTCATTACGAAGCTTTTCGATGAACTGATTTCTATAATATTATAGGTATATTGGAGCTTGGGATTGCCAGATAGTGTTGTACCTTCGGTGTGGCCTGATTCGTTATCCACTACCTACAATAAAGACACTCCGTTAGCTGTATCTCTTAATGATACCCCTGTTTCCGCATACATTGCAGTAAAGAATTATTCACTGGAATTTTTTTTTATTAGAAATGCATACAGTTTATAATTGGTACGGTTTTATTGGTAGAGCTCTCCGCCAAGTTTTAGCCCGAAAGGAAGAACCGGTGATATTGACGCTATACTAGACACTATTGGGAAAGCTCGCCAGTTCGTCTACATTGCAGTTATGGATTATATTCCTGCTTATTTGTACACGTCTAAGCCACAGTAGCTAAAGAATCTTTTCCTCTTCCATTTTGAATGTTAAAACTAGGATTCTTCAGGTTTTGGCCCGTAATTGACGACGCTTTGCGAACTATAGCCATTGGACAATCAGTCGAAGTAAGACTGCTGATGTCGCATTGGCCACATTCACGTTCAAATATGATCCTGTTCCTTCGCTCCCTGCAAGACATCAACCAAGTCTATTCTCACGTCAAAGTCCAAGTGGTGAGTTACAAAACTTACGTCGTACTCTGTACAACAGGAAAATTAATAAACATTTTCCACTATTTATAGAAATTGTTTGTGGTTCCATCCTTTACACCCGAGCAAGAATCCATTCCTTTCGCCCGAGTTAACCATAACAAGTACATGGTGACAGATAATACAGCATACATAGGTAAAGGATACCCTTTACAAGATTTTTTTACTTGATCATATCAAAATGGATTTTCTTGCAAATTTTCGATGGTAGGAACATCCAATTGGTCTGCTGACTACTTTCTCAATACTGGTGGCGTCAGTCTATTGGTAAATGACACAATGGACGCGATTAGAAACAAAACATTTTTCCGGCAACAGTTACAAAATGTTTTTGAACGCGATTGGAATTCCGAGTACGCGTTTGATTTGGACGCGATTTACCCGTGCAAGACTATCTATTAGTTCTATTCAATTCGCTTTCTTTTTATCTTCTTTATTTGTATTTGGGGGGTCTTATTTTGTTCGTGGCTTGGCGATCCTTAGTCTGCTGTTTATATAACACGTGTGTATTCAGAGCTTGTTGAACATAACTCGCCTCGTTAGTGCAGAAACATGTATGTATGTGCCTTTTTCCGGATATCGCTTAATTTCCGAGCCATACAAGAAAATTCGAGTCTTTTTCGGTTTTTCTTTCCTTCTTAGAAACCAGAAGATAAAAACCCCACAGACCGGACTTGGTTGGCCTATATTTTTAGATGTTTGGGTGTTGTCCTTTTGGTATTGGCATGTGTAAATCTAACCGGGAGATAAAAATAAACTTGTAACTATGGTAAACCGAAAGCTCAGTATATACCCGAAAACTCTCAGAATAGTTGTTGCTGGCCCGTTTTTTTGTTTTTTTTTGTTTAAAGTTGCAAATGTGTCGGGGACCAATCTTCATTCCCAACAAAAAATAAATAACAAGAAGAATAAGAAAAAAGGGTAGGACTTGGCTTTTATATTTCAGACTCGAAAGCTCCTATTTGTCTAGCACAAGTCAAAAGTCGTCTTGGGGGATATTATCCTACTTTTCCTGATAACGAGTTCATGGTGTCCGTATTTATCTAATCACACATCCTTCTGTGTCAACTTTCCTTGATCCTTGCATTTAGGGAAATGTTGGGACATTATACAGTTGGAGCAGGTTTCGGACAAAGAACATGCCAGAGCGCACGCGCTGCTTTGAACTTCTGAGCAAGCTCTTATTTCGACAAACGTCAGCGGTACCAAAATCGCCTTTGTTTACATATTGAGCTCTATAAAACCTTTGCAATTAGCCAAAGCTCAACCTTTTCCCCCATAATCAGCATCCACATGTTCTTTATTACATGTTTCCACTTGAATAAAGTCGAAGCTTTTGCTATTCGCCATATGCAGCAATAGGCCTAACAATGAAAAACGAACAGGTTTAGCCATTGCTGCGCCAGATAGACCTTTGAATTTAACTAACTATTTTTTTCTAATTTCACTCCGGATTCTATAATAATTAGTTTAGACTACTTTTAACTTAGGTGAAATGGAAACTTAAATCGGATTTTACAGTTCGAATTATTTGGGGTAGCAATAGCTACGAAGATTCGTACCTTATAGCCCATAGAAAACGACAGAAAGTAGCCATAGAAAGGACCACCCTTACATAGAGCAAAATTTTGTATCGCATCATTATTCGAGATCCGTGGGATAATTAATTGGGGGGAGGGCTAGTCGATGGGCTCAACGGAGTTTACGAAGAGCTCCCCATTCATGAGGCTCAGCACGGAGGACGTTAGACCTTGACGAGCCGCAAAGGGCGGAGCCGAGGCCACGAGCCATCGCAACGTGGACGAGTCCAATTCTTTATAGCGTAGGGGATACCATGTCTTAAAACTTTTCGTTTCGTGAAAATAGTTGCAAGAAACTTCTAGAATCTTTCAATTTGGGCAATGCTTAGTACTAAATGCATTATACCATGATAAGGTTTAAGAGAAATAAGTAAACTATCAATAAGTATTGATTGCAAGTTAAGTAGCCTCCCCTGGGACGCCATGAGTTCAAGCGAACAGCTGAGTAGCGTAGTGAGTGGTGTGTTGTACGCAGACACCGGCAGTCGGCTTACAAGGGCCACATGTGACAGGTGGAATATTCTGCTAGGGACTTGTATTGCGGACCTCCCAAAGATTCCTTTGTTCTTGTGTCAGCTCCAAACGGTAATTCCTTCCTCAGTTAGAGGCTGCCTTACATTAACGTAAAGTGTTATAGAAGGGGACAATCTTAGCTCTTTTCCTAGAGTTTCCTAAAGAGGAATGAAGTGAGTTAAGTTGCAAACGTGACCAAAAAGAGCCAAACGAGTCTCTGTACAAGAGAGAAAGAACCCAAACCCGTTCCTCCGAACTTTGCATACCTTGTGAGCGGCCTAATTCCTTTCAATGTTTTCATGACGACGTGTACAAACCTAAGTTTTGTCTCAAATTGGGATTTCCAAAAAAGGACCCTGAGTTGGCCGTCAATGAACTATGTTGAGTGTCCGGTATTTGACGCAGAAACTACGTACCCAGTCACTCAACGAAGAACACGGTTATTCTGCCAAGGTAGTTACCCATTCCTGAGCTTTTTTAAACGAAAATAAACTTGGGAGAAGTGCGAGAGAAGATTCTGAAGCGCTGGGTTAAAGTAAGCCCAAGCTGTTGGCCAGATCCCCGGTGCAGTCCGGGGCTTGCTTGGCCAAGATGGCTGCCCCAGTGCCTGGGTTGGAGGAGAACAAAGAGAATCGATTTTCGGGCCCGGTTTTCGCATGTCCCCCGACTCCACGTGACTCAAACTGGTTACACAATCTACAAGCCTCTTTTACCTGCCACCTCACCAAATCTTGACCCATTTCGCTTCATTTTACTATTTTCCCCCAATTATCTGCCAAAGGAATAAATAGTCGCGATAGAGCCTCCGCCCTTCAGGCAAAATGGCTGCTATGTGTAGTAAGGGCCGGGCTATGATATCTCTCCTTGTGTATAGTACTAGAGTGGTAGTAGTAGTAGGAGAGTAGTAGTATGAATGCATGTGTGCGTCAACTCTCGCAACTCGGACCCGTTCTAACCCCATTTGGGACTTCTCTAGCATCCTTAATTGGCAACCATCAACATTCTGTTTTCTGTCATTGATAAAGAAATAGTAATTGCATTGTAATTTGTAGACGCACCCTGATCGTGATTCTGGAACCGAGTCGGACGACGAGTTACCCGGTGCATTTACCAGCGAAACCGGTAATTACACAAATGAATATGTAGTCGTTTGCGTGTTTTTCCCCGGGCGTTGGGTGGGCGTTCGACTGTTCGCGAGTTTCTTCGGGAGGTTGATAAATGACCTTGTCGGCGGGAAAAAAGGGGGCTTTTTTATTTTTTCCTGAAGAGATGTGACTGGAAGCATAAAACGGAGCAGTAGAAGTTTCCGCAAGAGAGCCAAAACCGAAGTTTTCTGGGCATGACTTGGAAGGGTTCAAGGTTTGTTGATATTCCTTGGGTTTCTTTTTTTGAGAACTGTTGGCAAAGTAGGGAAAGTGGAAGCTACGCTCAAGTGGCCAAAGTGAAAAAGAAGAGATGGTGTAAAATTAATCCGCCAACACTTTCGAAGAACTTGGCGAGCAGTTTTGATGATAATTTTCTTATTTTTTACGTAGGTTGATCTTGTCGTTATTCCTCCCCCCCCCCTCCAAAAAAAAATATTTATACAATTTTAAAGGGCAGTAGCAAAAAAGAGTAAAAAAGCTAGTTTTTGCTGATATGGTTTTTTATCCAGCGTGAAATAATAACTGAGATATAAAGAAAATCAGAAGTCGTAACATTCAAACGGGGCATTTTTGCCATTGGCCAACGCGGTCACGTGTGCCCTGTGACGTAGCAGTGACACACCAAGCTTTCGTGGCGGGAAAATGCCAAAACTTCGCAAGTCAATAACTGGGGAACGGCTCTTCAGAAACATTCTAAACAAATAGTTCGTTGTTGTTAGAATAATATTAACAATTCAAAATTCAAATTTCCCTATCCTTATAACATAGGAGGACAGTTGGCCGGAGACCTAGCGATCGCGCGATGGCGCGAAAAAAACGTCGTTTTTTGTGATTGAGCTTGTCAATTAACCAAAGCACCTCCAGACTTGTTTTAGCATTCAAAAGAAAGATGCTCATGCCGTCCGTATGAGAACCGGGATCGATTTTGAATGTGCGCGTAGGTAAAGGCGCTAAGCCTCCGGCCAACTGTCGCCCCGTATTATAAGGATAGGAACATTTGCAATTGGTCGGAAAGGGGCGGAGCCTAAACCGCTAAATAATTAATTACTCGGTTAATATGCATAATTGAGATAGGGGTTCTTCAGCCAGAACATGTAGTTTGGTCTCTTCTATAACACATATTTTTTTCATTTTTAAACCTTACTCCCACCTTTAACTGAGCTCTCTATTTGTTTAGCCATCTGCACTGAAAGGAAATGTGGCGTAAATCTTGTTTAACGCGGTAGGCACACGGGCAGTTTGGATCAGTTTTTATTTTATTTTATACGGTATAGGTATTTCCCGGGTGGGAAAGTGGGTACATCGCATTTGGATTAGAAATGACGTAATGTGTTTGCTAGTGTCCAATTTGCATATGGGCTTATGTTTATGCTTTTGGCAAGTTTCCTACTACATGATCTTAAAAGAAAAAGACGGTCTTCTTTCTTCTTCGTTTTTTTTCCTAAGTCAAAGGAGAATTTATAACGAGGACAAGGCGAAACGTACAGTACCTTGAAGAACGAAAGTTGGTATTTGAAAACTTGGAAGGGAATTTGATGGTCCCGTAGTGACTAATCGTGGAAGTTTCTTATCGACGAGAAGCAAAGCTCGGCGTGGGGTTTGGGAAACGGTTAACACGGAAAGTAAATGCCAACCCGGCGTACAAGTCCCGGCTTGGCCCCCGTCTGTTCCACTTTTGGAGTGGTTCATTTTCATTGTTAAGCTTACCCACGTAACTCGGCAAGTCCGGACAAGTTGACTTTTGTTCGCTGCCGCCATCTTTTTCGTTGGAAAAGGAGGCTGAATAGTTGTTTTACGACTGTAAAAGCACAAATGCGTTTAGAAAGAACTCGAACCTTCGAAAAGGGTTCGCATTGGGCATGGCTTGTGGTCGAAGTTAGAAACAAAAGTGGAAAAGGGTAAACATTTAGATGTGCAAAAAGACAAGACAAGTTACTGGGTACGCACATATGTTTGTTATGGTTGCAAATTCCAAACGAAGAGAACAGATGTGTTGCAAAAGCTTCTCGGACACTGGCCAAATAACTTGCAAGCTTATTTGTAGCTTTTTATTACTTGGGACTAAAACTTTCTTCGCGGAAACATAAAAGTTCAAAGGTATTTAATTTATTTTTTATGAGTTTTAAATTCGAAGAGAACCCAAAAGAATATCCCACCTCGGATGATTTGCTTTGGTTCTAGAGCAAGGAAGCACGAAAAAGCTCAAGCACCCCCCCCCAAAAAAAAAAAAAGAAGAAAACACACAAAGAAAAAGCTGAAAATGACAAGCGCGTGCTCTTGATTGTCTGTAGTGTTTGAGATGTCGCAAGTTTGCCTTGCGAAATGCTTTCACTAGCGAAGAAACCTTTTTGGAATGGTGTTACAATGTACTGTGGTGAGCTAAAAAAACTGGCCACCTGAAACCAAAGTGTCTAATCAGGCCTCTCGAGGCTGATTTAACTTCATTAGTGGCGAAAGGGATTAAACTTATCGTTTACAAGGTGAAGGTAGGAGAAAGGAACGTCACAATGCAAAAAAGTCTACTCCAGTATGGAAAGTATAGAAGTTGCCTGTTGGCGACTTTTCCAGGATGCTTGTCATCCTCATGAAAATACTCAATATTTGAACAGTTTTCGTAATAAAAATTCCTGTTGAATTCTTCCTTGAACAGTAAGTTTTTTCCTTTAGCAAAAATGGACCACATAAGATGGCAGCTAGAAGGAA
>RJJA01000067.1:1382-196055 GCA_003724045.1 Lepidurus arcticus | reverse complement strand
ATCTAGTTTTCCTTTTAGCGTATGATAAAAAGACACAGAGAACTAGAAACTACCTTTTTTACTCCTTATTATAAGACAAAGTTGTTTTTTGGTGGCTATTGCCCTTTAAACTCAGTGATTGCTGGCAGCCAGTGCCAACCACTCGTATCCTCCCTCCTGTTAACTAAGTCATCAAGAACGCGCCAAATCTCAACTCCTGCTGCTCGAGTGCATATTTGGCGTCACACCGGTATACCGAGTAAATTGAGCTCTATTGAGAGCTATAAAGGCAAGTACATCCAGCTGATGGCGTTGAGCGAACTGAGCGAGTCAACTCACCGAAATTCCGTAGATTACTTCGGAAATTCCGCAAGCTTTAATGACTTGCTTGGCTGACCCAGACTAGGCGAAGCAGAGCGGGGGTTAGCTTCGTACTCTTATGGACGCGCGGAGATTGAAATGCAATGCAAGTTGGGGCGGAAGAGACTCCCCTTGGAATACGCGAGCAAGGGAACCCACACGAATTCACCCTTGTTTCTCCTTTCCCTCCAACTCTTCCTGTTAGATGTGTAAAACCTTTTGTCAGTTTCGCTCCCACCAACTGCATCCATTGTCATTACGGATGTGGTGGGTTCGTCCCTCGGAAAAAGTCACAGAGTCACACAAGCCAAACTTCACACGCACGCCAAGGGACTCGAGATGCAACGTTTTACCCCCGCAAAACCCAAACGGCTCACCTGTCGAGTCAGTTTCTTGGGAAGCCTCGTTAGAAAACCGACACCTGAGCGAAAATGGATGGCTTTTCCCTGTGCTAATGACATGATTCACGAGCACATACTATGGACCTCGCGGTAGGAAACTGTAAGCTTTAAAAACCAAACAAAACAAAATTCGGGATCAGCTCTCCCAGGTTGTGAGGCTAATTGTGGTGGAGTTAAAGCAGGTGGCGCATAGTGGGAGGAAATAATGGGACGCTTGATTGGCACCGCGCCCTCTAAAGTGCATCAAACGACAGCGAATGTACCGTACATAGAAAGGGAGAAGAATAGCATTGAAGCTGAAGAAGTAGAATAGCATGCTGGAGCTCCGACCAACCCTCCCCCACCCCACTTTCGGAAAGACGTGACTCTCCCAACTACGGAATTGACACCTGGAATATATCGATGTTGTATGCAAGACATGGCTGCAGTTATACTTCTGCTCGCTTTTCCCCGGGAAAAAGAGACCCGGGGCGTGTTAGCGGGTGAGTGGGGGACCATAAGTCAATTTGGACGCCAGGGGAAGTCAAGTTGCAAGTTCGGGGCATTGGGAGAAGAGCAGAAAGCAAGCCTGATCCAGGGAACATGACAATGAAGCACGTGCGGGCCAGGGGGCTTGTATGGAACTCGCTGCCGTAATTCAGATGATCATACATAGCGATTACCGTGACTGGGGAAACTTCTGTATAAAGGATGCACACACACACCGGCGGAGCGGTATTGGCGTCCGGAGTGGCAAGCTTCCCTTCCAATCATGCAATAGTGCACTTATTTATGTACTTGAATACCACCAAAAGTAAACACATGTTTTCTATAAGTAATTAACTGAAACCACATCCGAAGCCAAAGCTCTTTTTCCAAATCTAATGGTTGCCAAGCAGAGAATTAGGTCTAGGAATAACACAAATTACACAACCAAACTAACTTATTTGGAGACGAGCAAAGCCAAAAATCTTATGCGCTTTTATTATTTCAGTTCTCAATTAGGTAAGAAGCTTGGTCTTAGAAATCCTGCTTTAATTATTAAGAAAAATTGCCACAATCCGTTGTTATTTTTACCTTTCAGAAAAGTTATATATTTTGTGTCCTACGGGAATGCTAATGGTGTAACAAAGGGAGGATTTAGATGTCAATACAAAGCTACCGGTACTTTCGCTAAGAAATTTCTGCGTAGAATAGGGTTAAAAGCCTGTTTTTATCTACTCAAACACTAGTTCTATTAAATTCGTGCAATTCTAGATTAAAATGTTTTAAAATCTTGAAAAGGAATTATTTACAATAGTACTACAATTCACGAATTCTTTAATTAATCAATTACTTTCCAATCATGTATTAAAGTAATAAAGGATTACAAAAGTATACAATAATCAAGTATAGATTAGCTTAAAGACAACCAGACACATGCGTATACACACAATAATTCTGCATACTTTAGTTCTAAAATGGTGCAAATATACAATTAAATTCCTGTAAAACTACCAAGATTTTTTTTTGCAGTGCGCTTATTCGAAGCCGAATGAACAATAGTTCCTCGCGTTTAGCTTCTTTTTTTTTGGGGGGGAGGGTGATAGAAGAATGTATCCTCAGTAATGGCGATATCTTTTTTAATAAAAATGCCGTATTTTCCTGAGAAATAAAGCTCACAATTTAGAGTATTATCCCACGAAAGAAAAAAAAATGAACCTCTTTACAACTTTTGTTTATGTCCAATACTGTAACGCTCCAGCTAAAAAAAAAACGTTTCCAAAGAAACTGAGTGCCTGAGCTACCAAGTGATCATTCCTGAAGGCGTATCATAGATGAATAATAACTTTTAAGACGGTAATAAAAAGTTCATTCTGCAGTAGGTATATCGTTGGTTGGGATTACCGTGCTCGACATACAATCCCTTCCCCCGCGCTTAGCGGAAATACCTGGAAACTAAAAGATTGCCGTGTGGCGGATCCGAACGTTTGTGAGGCTTTTTTTGAAAAATAGCTTTCGTGAATTGTGTGGGACGGGTGCCACTAGGGGGAAAACGAAAGGGCAAGTGCTTTCTGGGGTCGGGAACGGAAAAAGATAGGCTCGTAAAGGGGAGGGGGCGTAAAACGGCATCGTTAGCGATGTCCATAGCCCAGAACTCCGATTCGTCTTGATGTCTAGCCCCTTGTCTTCAGATGGCCCTTTTTAAAGCCCCTCGGGCTTCTGGGGCGTATATTCTACTGCGTATCATGGTGTGTATGTGTATATATATGTATGCTATGTGTTGTCTGGGTGTTTAATCCTGACCGACGCTGAGACCCGCAGCGGCACCTACATTAAATCCCAAAAGGTGCGAGAAAGGAAAAGACACGCCAACGCGACGTATGAAATCGAGCGATCCTTTCGTTCGTTCGCTCCCCGCTGTTAATACCCTGCGATTTCTGACGATCCTCCGGACGCCAATACCGCTCCGCCGGTGTGTGTGTGCATCCTTTATACAGAAGAGCAAAAGGATGTATACTAGTATGGCGCCAGAATGGGCTCCTCCCCTTTTTTCCTTTTCATTTGGACGAAAGAAATTGAAGGAAGATTAGGAGGCTGTTTTGGATTGTGCTAGTATAATGCATAAGTATCCTTGCGGTATTCCTGGTAGAGAGAGAAAAATGGGATGGAAATGGGGAGGTGGATATAGGCCTACTCTTAAAAGTGTTGGAAGGTTTTTCTCAAGAGGGAAGATGATAGGCCAGTAGTATATAGTGTAGTGGTCATCAATAAGAAGCTAGGTTAATGCGATCATGAAGTAGCTGGGAGCAATACGCAGTAAGAGACGAAAGCTTTTGTGAGAAGCCTTGTGACCCTTAGCTGCTTAGGAACGTGCTGCGTTTGCTTGATTCCGGATTACATTGTATAGTGCAAACGAATAGAGAAAAAGTACAGCCTTCTTGAATGCTTTTACTTGACAGTCTGGGAGTCGGTACGTATTTTTCGTTTCTTGGATTTGGGGCGAATCGTTTTTTTCAGAAGAAGCAATACTATTACGGCGGTTTCCATGCAAACCTTTCCGTGCGTAACCTTCCCCCGTAGAGCACTGGGTATGGACCGTAAGGAATATCTTCGTATTCTTGAAGGCACCAGAAATGTCGAAAGGATTGCAGCCTCTGTATTTGCTCAGATTTTGCCAGATTTTGCCCATTTAGTCACGCTATCTTATTGTAGATTTCTTTATACATCCTTCCCTAAAAAGGGCTCTTTTTTCGAAACATGCTGAAGCTGTAAGGGTTATATCGCTGCGGAGTTGTTGGATTGTAATTGGTTTTAAATTGTTAGTCTGGTTTACTTTAGCCATTAACTGAAACCTATACGGAACACCACTGAACATTGCAAGAAAAATGGACATATTCTTTGACACATGCACATATTCCTTAGCTGTAGACTACTTAACTTAACGGGCAATGCTACTACGTGACTTATCCATTAAAAAACTGCACTTTAATCACGACATCAGTTCATACATTTGCATGTTCGGCCTTTGAAATATTAAACCTAAGATTCTAGTACACTGTAGATGTAGATGAATGCGTGTGTGAAGTATGTTTGTAAGTACCTGAACGTTTTAAGGAAGAAAGTGATAACATACCCTATGTAAACTTCGTTTAGCAATAAGCGTAGCTCACGCTGTTAAATACAATAAAAAAATGAAAAAACAGTGTTACTTGGACTCAAATTTTGAAAGTAAATTTAATGGATCTGAACTTAAATCCCATATGGAATTTGCATAACAAACGAAATGCTGTTTATTTTATTGTAATACAATAACAATAAACTATTAGGAAGGAATTCACTACAGAAACTTGCAAAATTACAGATTTTTGCATTATTCTATCGGCACGAAATAGTACAGCCAAAATTATCAGAAATTACTTTTGTACTGTTGATAGTGTACTCCTTAGTTACACTTTATTACTGTACCACACATTACACGTATCCGGTTCACCAAGTTTGGAGATTCTTTCCGCTAATACATGGCACTAGTGTTTTCCCGTGTATTGGTATTGTAGAGTTATGCCAATTTTTTGAAACTCTTGCAGGCGATTGCGTGAAAACCGTATGTCCGATTTAATTTTTTTCTTCACTATAGTTTATTTCGAAAAATTGCGCTTAATGTGACGATGCCGATTTTTTTTATTCCCACAAATAAGAAAGTTGAACTCTTCAAATTTCTTATTTATCTTCAAACTTTCTTTTTTATTTGCATACTTATCTTAACTTATTTAGATAAGTACTTAGCTTATTGATGGGAAAGAGTCACAGATGATACTGATGTTTGTTATTGTTTTGCGAAAGTCTTGCGCAAGAAAGTAAGAAAAGAATTAGATAGCTAATTACCGGCAAAGTTGCTATGCTTGTTTTGTTAGTAGCTATTTAGTAGTTATAATAGTTAGTAGCTATAATTAGCTAGCCATGCTAACCGCCTTTCTCGAGGGTATACGGGAGCCTTAATGCCTTAGATAATAAAAGGTAGCCTACAGTTATAGCGTTTTCAACTGGTAACCCTGGTGCAACACTGAATCCCACAAAATTGTGTGTTGAGCCACATAATTGAGTGTTGCAACAGTGAATTTGTGGCATTCAGGGCAAAAAGTGGTGCACCAGCGGGTTCCCAGTTGAAAACGCTATTAGATTGGTACATGTATATTGCGACTGTGGTATTTCCAATGCGCTATCTCCCATACAAAGAAGTCTTTCAAGAAGAAATGACTTATTTTCCTGCATTAGGAACTCCTAAAAAACCTGAAACTTCATTATGTGCTACTCAAGTCAAGTCCCGAATAAAAACGAAAAAATATTTCGAAATGGTAGACAAAAGTGCCTAAATTGGACTGAGGAAATCCGAACTAAATCCAAATCTTATTTCTTAATTAAAAATTTAGGGGGGAAAAGGCTGATAATTCTGCTTTCAAGACTTGAGACACCCTTTTCCAAGGAAGATCCCTCAAGGATCCCCACCACAACTCATCTATTCGCCCATGTCACCCATGCATCTTGCGCTAATGAAATGAACAAGAATTTGAAAAAAAAGACAGGAATACGTAGCAGCGAGTTCCGCGCTAATCCAGTGACAAGACACCAAACAGAAGAAGCGAGTTTTTTTTCTTTTTTTAACACTAAGGCTCATTAACTGGCACTTTTGTCACGAGGCCCTTTGCTAAGTGCCTCCGACACCTCGTTCATCTTCCCCACAAAACCCAAGGTTCAACTTCTCCACGTGCCGAACAGCTCCTACAAACATATATCTATATCTCTATATGCCCAGCCCAAAACTCCTTTCCTTCAAGCTTCGCAGGCAGCTAAAGCACAGTTAAGCAATTGCTCGAGGTGGTATCGTGTCACGGTATTACTACCAGCCGACTGGTCCTGAAGAAAAGGCTAAATGAAAGACCCTGGTGGCCATTAAATCAAACCTGGACGTGTAAAAGCTCTTTGCAGGGGGATCCTCGCTGGGCAAATCGCTAACACTCACTTCACAAGAGCTTTCGGCGCTTTTGGGCTTGCTTTTTGGCTCGCGAATTTGAAAGCAGTACTATCATCCCCCACCCCGACTGGAGAAGGAAGCGGGCATAGAACAGTACACGTCGCATCGGGGGCTTATAGCAATTTTCCCCTCGGCTTTAATTGCGGTAGATGTTGCAAGAGAGAGAGAGAGAAGCTGATGAGCATTTTACTCGGAGGAAAAGCTTAATACACACAGTTGCTTGAATGGGTTTTCCCTGCGTTCCGTATGACCGAAGTGCGTCATAGAGAGCAGCTCTCAGTGCGAGCACACACCCAACTGTCGTGAATGTTCGATCGCACGCCAGGACATGGAATTGCAAAAGGGCCCTAGGACGGGTCTCACACCCCAACTTTAATGGGAAACTGTAAACTGCCTTATGCTATACTATGTATGGCTCCCAAATCTGAGATTTCCATCCAAAAACACTCTTTATCCAACTTTGGCTCCAATACGCAGAAATATGGGAGTCAAAGGTGTGCAAGGAAACTTTCCTGAAGCTTCTGGCCATTTTTGGCGGGTTAATGGCGCATATGCGCTGGCCATGTGTTTATCTCCTTGTTCATCGCAACTTTTTGGCAATACAAATATATATGGAATTTAGAGTGAGATAGGCACCATTGCTCTTAAAGTTCTGACATTTCTTTACAAACTTTTCAAAGGAATCCAGTACTCATACATGTTTCTTCCCGAATACTTCAGCTCTGGGCTTTTGTATAGTTGTAATCCTTATATATTACATCCCTAATCTATGTCTTACATCCTCATATAGTAGAGAAGTCCCTGGATCTCATTACAAAAAACAACGAATATTTTGATTCATAATTCAATATTGGTCTGGGAAAGTACAATGTCCCAGTTGCATAAACCTTTTGATTTCCTAATTGTTTCGGAAATTAGTTTAACACTTAAGCCATTAAAAAAATGCATTAAAATACAAAGGATTTGAATTTATGAACAGCAAATCCATTTATGAACTACCGGAATTAATTAATCGAAATTTTATGATATTTTCCCTGAAACGAGAAAATACAAAAAATAACTTATTCCCCTTAATTCAAGTGTAAGGATGGTTTCAGGACTAGTAGGCCTAATTAAGAAGTCCTTTAGCTGTTAAAAGGAATGCTAGCTACGCACAAACCACCCATAAATCCTCTATTATGAGCCCATTAAAAAAATAACACGGACTGTATATCCACTGCATACAAACTGGACCCGAACGTAAACCATGACCAATTTGGTTCGGTCAAGTGTGCGTTTTCCCACGCCCTCTCTGTTTTTTTCTCCTCGCTACCATTTTACGCTATGACTCAAGTCTTTTTCTTTCAGTCCACGTTAGTAATGTTATCTGCCTCTTTATCTCCGTCATATGCCCCCTATGGCTCGCCTCTATCCACAGCCCTCTCTTCCATTCCTAAGGAATAAGTCTGAATATGGAACAAAACCTTATTGCATGTGTCACGAGCTACCCATGAACAGCCCGAAACTTTTCCAGTCCAATGCGCAACAATGCATCTGATTCTCCTTCGGCATTATCAAACTCGAGTCATTAGGTACTAACGGAGCTTTCGGGGGGTACCATGGGTCGAGCCGAGGCTGGCGGGAAAAGGCAATATGGGACCGTCTCTCGCCTACATCCATAATTAACTTCATCTCGCTTTTACTCAATGCTTCACTGCCTTTTCTCGTCAATCTAAAAACTTTCTTGGCAGCTCTTCCTCAAATGCTGTCGCCATTTTTTTCCCTTTCGGCAAGAAAGTTGGCTCACACATGAAAGCCAAGACTAACTTTGAAGGCTACAATGTGGTACATTCGCTAATAATCTAGAATCTAAAAAAAACCTAATTTGAAGCCTTAAAAGATGGAAAAAACCGTTCGCAAAGCGCAGCAAAGTGGAAAATATAATTATTACAAAATAAGGTGTAACTAGTTTAGCCATTATTTTTTAATAACATATAGTTTGAAATGTAATACAGCAATATATCTGAATCAATATCAATATTTTCCATAGTGAATAATAATATGACCGATAGAAAGCGCTGTTTTTAATAACAAATCCAATAACAAAAATTTCCAATAAATCTAACACTTTCATCTACTTCATTTACGTAATACAATATTTTAAGCTTAGTGTTGGTTTCAATATCGTTGTTTGCGTCAGTCTGAATTTACACTATTGTGTCGAAAAAGAAGGGTATATTTGCTCTTGACATAAATCTCTCTACGACGAGAGAAACATTAGTTATGGAGTCGGGGGTAATTGGTCGTCCGCGTTTTATGTCCTGGTTTGGATAGTTTTCTTTGAGCTTTATGGAGCGAGGCAAGTATATTACTCACAGGTCTATTTCGTTTGCTCACCTAAACACATCTTGTCGTTTTTGTAACTCATGAAACCCGGAGAAGAGGAGTTTGGCACGTCCGTGAGTATAGAGCATCTGATGAGCGCTTTATATCACGACAAACTTCTTGAAGAATTGTTCGGTTTTAAGGGAGCACCGTTTTTGGAAGCCGCCATTTTGGTTGGGTACGACCCTTTACAATGGGGATGTACCGTATACACATCTTTTTACTTGGGATGCATACCGAATGTCGCACTGTAACAGATAAGAAAAACAGCACGTTCGATGTTATGTTCCCAAATTGCTTTTTTCTGTGTGATGGAGGCTAATTAGAACTGCGTGGGTGTTAATTTCCTTATTTGGAGACGGTTGCTAAAAAAATCTCGATAATTTCAGGATTAAACGTCTTGGTATCTTTAACGCCAATAAAAATTGATTTTTTAAATAATATTTACAACATAACTACACAGCATAGTTGGAGGCAATTTACTACATACATTTATAAACTTTACAAGACTTGTAACCCTATTTTTTATTGGCAGTAAGGGTACCACTACTGTTTCATTGTTAAAAATACGAAGAAATGTTTGGCAAGTGTGAATAACAGTATTATTGGAGCCTGTTTTCCGGGTTGCTGCGGGTGACCATATCTTTCGTAGTGCAATGCACAGTTGGTTTTAGTGGTTTTGGCTCGTATGCCTTCTTTGCTCGGAAGCCCTTTTTTTCAAATATACTCGTAGGAGTTGTTTTCATGGCGCCTGTAAGTAATAGTAGGCTTTTTCTATGGATCGTCCGTACCGGGGCTAAGTTTGACAGGTTGATGTTTGTCCAGGCTGGTGAGCCATAAAGCATTTTCGAGTAAAGTAGGCTTAGCACTAGAGTTCTAAGTTGATTAATTTTGAGTTTGGGGAGAATCTTGATAAGTTTCCGGAGTCTGTTCTGGACAGTTTCCTTGCTGCTGCTAGGTTAATGGCTTGTTTGGTCCATTTTAGTTTCGAATCGTATCTATAAGGCCTAGGTAACGTACCTCTTGCTTCGGGGTTATCAATTTGTCGCCCCATAGTAAGGATGTATTGTCTTGGTCTCTTTTCTGGTCAAGTGTATTAATTCTGTCTTATCCTTTGAAAAGGAGAGGCTTAAATCTTTCCCCCATTTTTCTAACGTTTTCAGACAATTTTGTAGAATCTTCACGTTGATTTTCTCAGATGAGCCTGTTATTACGAGGAGCATGTCGTCTGCGAAAGTTTGCGAGGTTATTCGTTTTGCTTTTAGTATTCTGAGAGCCTCGTCGATGTAAATTAGAAAGAGTATAGGTGAAAGGGGGGATCCTTGTGGAACACCTTTTTTAATAGTAAATGTATCACTTGTTGTTGGCCCATAAGCCAAATGCCCAGTTCTGTTCTCGAGGAAGTTCTTTAGCCAATTTATTATTTGGGGGTTGAGTTTTTCTTTTTCGCTTTCTTTAGAAGCTTCTCATGTGCGACGTTGTTAAAAGCTCCTTCAATGTCTAGTAAAAGCGCCGTGGTGGTTTTCCTTCGGTCGAATCCTGATAGTACTGTTTCGGTAAGGTTGATAATCGGAAGCACTTTGTTAGATTAAAAAGTTGCAGTTTTAGGAATTTCCACGCTCCCACGTGCGAGAGAAATGTTACTTCTTTTCGTCCGGTACTGTTACCGTAAGGAAATTTCCTGGTGTACCTTTTTTTCCAGCAAGTCTACTTTTCAGAAGAGCAATTTCTCATGATGGGCCTTTCTTGAGTGAAAGAGTGAAGGAAAATTGCTAGGAACTGCCTTGCGAACAAAATTCTCTGCAAGCTTTGGCCCCATTTCTTTCTTTTCTAAGTTATGAAATAGTCGCAAGAATTCGTCAAAAGATAAATACGGTTCATCTTGAAATTCTAGAAAGGAATAAAGACGTGCATAAACAGCTCTTTTCTTTTCATTTGGTATGCTAGGTACTCCCCGTTACAATCTCCTTATAGTTTTCAACTCCGCCTTCGTCTTTTTCCCATGAATTCCAGCACGGATATTACGATTCTAACAAGTTTAGCAATACAAACACACGCTAGCGTATGTTAGACGGCGAAACTGAAAAGTCCTCCTACAACCAATTTTATTCGAACACAACTAGCGAATTGAGATCATTTTTTACACCAAATCTAAATTAACTTCAAATAATAGTTACGGAATTAACACGCTTAGTTCTCGGACTAAGCTGAAATAAATTACGGCAACATCCATCTAAAAGAAAAACAATACGTCCACTCACGTGTAAATTTCAAAGAATTATTCTAAATAATTTAATCATTATTAAAATAGTATTCGTTATAATATTTATAATTTACCATATATATCGTATATTAGAATAGATTTGTGTAGCACCATAAATACAGGAATATAACTGCCAAGGCCACAGCCCGTTTACTTGCAAACAGCACGATATTTATTTATGGAATATCAGGAAGTTTGAGGATAACCAAAATTCCTGTAAAAGTTTGCCCGCAATTCTAAACATTCTTGTGGTATCCGTGCCTTCCACTGGTTCTAGGTTAGCTTCGATAATATAGCTCCACGGAAAAATGCAGAACTTTCCATCACAATTCCAAATGAAATGAGATTTTCGTAAATTCCTTTTCTTCTTTGATACTTTGTTTGGACTCCTGACTTCCACGCAATTGCTTCTAGCCAAGCACAGCTTTAAGTTAACGCTTAATTCCATGAAAATGTTCGCTAGAGCTGATGCCAAAGATGATCTTATCGGAGAATCCCCGTTTTGGGGCCAACAACTATAGCTTTTGTGAGAACGCGCCAAAAGTCCCAGCGAACAAAACTGTGCTGGTAGTACTGTCCGGTTCAGCGATAGCGACATTTGCTACCATTGGATTCGCCTCGGCTTTATTGCAAAGACAAGAGCCCTGTGTGTCCCCTTTCTGGCTTGCTTCAATTTTTTCTCTCTTTTTTTTTGGTTCTGTCTCGAAAATCCTTTTCTGTCCCTCTATGGCCAAACGGCATGGGGTAAAGAAAAACAAAAAAAAGAAAGAAAGAAAAAGA
Source organism: Lepidurus arcticus (assembly GCA_003724045.1). Classification (NCBI taxonomy): domain Eukaryota; kingdom Metazoa; phylum Arthropoda; class Branchiopoda; order Notostraca; family Triopsidae; genus Lepidurus; species Lepidurus arcticus. The sequence continues at coordinate 184,417 of RJJA01000067.1, read as the reverse complement.
CTGTACAACAAAGGGGGGAAGGCTAAAGTCGAGCTACTGGATATTGAATTTCCGCTTGGCCGATTCTTCGTCTCCACGAAAGTGAATGGACACAACAACGCACACGTTGTTGTCAGTTAGGCTTCATTATCCGTGTAACTTTCCCATCAACATTGCGACGCTATCCACGACCAGTCCTTGTTTCATGTAGTCCGATCTTTCCCTATAATCTTTTTGTCCCTTCTCACGAGCCACACGTGAAAACACGGTTAAAGATAAAACAAGAATGCTTCTTTTCACCCAGGACACCCCGCACTCCTTTTTCCTACCCTATTAAACATCTACTGAACTTTTTCTTTAAAAAAAGGGGAGGTGGGGTGGAAGAAATAGCGGGGGTTTGTTTTCTCTTCAAAAAGACACTAATACACACAACACGATTTCCACCGGGAACTAATATAAGCGCTAAAGACCCACAACAAAATTCCCACCGGGTTAGTTCTGGTCCGTACTTATTACTGGCACCGGGCGAAGTAATAGACACTTGGACGCGCAAGTTTTTTTTATAGCTTGTTTAACTCGTTCCTTAAGTGTGGAAACGTGCTCTTAAGACACTTCCGGTAGCAGTCGGCGTCTCTTATGATATAACTTCTTAGCTCTCTACACAACACACCCGTCCACGTATTACTATTACTGTATTTACTTCTAATTCGGGGGTTTCCGACTATTACTGCCACAAAAACAATAACTTCTGACAGTTTTTAGTTGCAGTTTACAACACTAACAAAAAGTCCCCGGAACGACCCTCACGTCTTCTTAATCAAAACGTTGCAAAGTCTATAAAAACGCACTTCAATTGAAGAATAAACATTGTTTAATAGTAGTTTAAGAAGCTATGCACTTGAAAAGGTGATGTAGACTTTGACACAGTCCGATCTTCCATAACACTACCTTGCACATTGGTTTATAAAAGTGATAATAAGCTTTTGAGTAGTTTTGCAACAAGGCCTTACTGCTTTAACCTCTTATTAGCCCGTATAAGGATTTTGAACGCCTGGGGACCAGTGCTTTGGATCTTTTTTTGGGGGGCCGGATCTTAGATCCTTTCCGATCATTTGAGATCTCTGCAGAGCCGATCCGATCAAATCCTGAAAATCGGGGGGAAAAATAGATTCGATCAAAGATCCAATCACTTTGTAAAATACGTGTTATTTTCTTGTAGTGACCTGATTCCCATGTCATAGTTGGCCCCGCCCCTACAAGGGCTAGTCAAGAGCTAGACACGGTGCCTAGGTCTGTCAACAAACCGAGTAGAATACAGCAATAACGTAACTCCCCAAACAAGTGCACTTTTAATTAAATACCAAAAGCATCAGTGATCATCCTTGTAGATACACGTCTTCATCAACAACAACAACACATTTTCTTTGTGCATGGACAAAGTACCAACCAAAAACTGTACTAGCTAGGTCCACCAGGTGGGCTGAATTGATCGGTAAATTCCCGGAAAAAGTCGATCCGATCCCTGCATTTTGTTACACACCGTCGATCCGATCCGATCATTCGATCGGATCGGTATCTTTTTCAAAAGATCCAAAGCACTGCTGGGGACTGAATTATAGTTTAATATTGTATGTACTATGTTCAAAGAAGGAACCTATTACAGGACCCGATCTTTCTTTTAACTATAATTTTATTTAGTCTTTAGGCATTTTTGGAACAAAATCTCGAAACACTCTGTGACACCGTTGAGTAACTGTTGAAATTCAGGGGGGAAATCAGCTTTCGATATTTTGTCAAGCAGAGATTCTACAGGAATATCTTGACATCCGAAGGAATCCATCGAGCGTAAAACATGAGCCGAGATTTAAGGAAAATTTCTTCCCAAGTTCCATCACGGTAACGTTTGATCTCGTTCTGCACAGGAAATGTACGCGTTGAAACTTTATCCCTCTCTTGGCATAGGAAGCAAACGGCACGGAAATGGACCATCTTGATGGCTCGATTCTCCGTATGCTATATAGCCGTTAATTTCACAGAATTTTAAAAGCACCTCCGCTGGTGACGAAAATATGAATTCGCATCAAGCGTAGGAAATAAATTGCAGCAATGAAAAGACTACGTTGGACTTGTATGTCTACACACGGAGTAAATTGAGACAGATTCGTGGATCTGAGGTACGATTTGCCAAAATGTGCACGCTCGTATCTCATTGTCGTGCTTCTGAGGACAAAGACAACATTATACCTTTTCGCTTAAAAATGACCTGTGCAGACAAACATAAACACAGGTTCAATAAACAGCAAGTTAATTACACGTACACTGTTAGGACAGGATGTCCTGTCCGTGTTTTTCTTTTATTTTTACAATTTCATGAGATACGCCGTTTTCATTTTGTATGAGATTTTGTACAATCGAATTTGTATGCTTTTGCATACATCAATTTTCGAGTTCTGAACTTCCATAACAGCAATACTGCAGTGGTAAGTAATTGAATTTTTTTTTTAAATATCTGCATTATTAATATACTAACTTTAGGTCATGTGCACAATCTCTGATCCCAAGTTCCCTCAATAGTCTGTCCTTTAGTACACTACGTTTGTCTGCGTTGTCTACGTTTGTCCTTATTACAGCTTCGCATATATGCAAAAAAAAACGTTCAAAATTAGCGCTGATCTTTGTATTTGCACTTCGTCTCCAGAAGGCCATTTGGTATATTTATTTCAAAATTCAAATTGTCAAATGAATTGGTTTACTTGAAAGGGAGCTTTTTTTTAGCGTATGCGCATCAAGAAGCTAAAACAGAAAACAATAAGCTGCACCTCCTACTCTTATCTATACACTCACTTCTCTACCCCCAAATTTGTTGCTAATTGTTTTAAAGACTACGTCATGTCAATGACTGACAAATAAATAAGCTTGGCAACAGGCTTTTAAGCCTACGTCCACTAATTTAAAAAAAAAAAGTCACTTGACCATAACCCAAAGTGACTTGAACGCTTCGAACAACCTGCTTTATTTCAAAAAGAAAATCAAAATCTTCTAATATCTTACGTTTGCTCATCCGTCTTTCTCTATCATTTACCAATTCGTTTTCATCTCCCGGGAAAATTTCGGACAATTTATTAAAGAATGGACCCTCTATAAGTATCCATAAAATGAGCTGTGAAGGGTGGCTCATATATGTCTGGTTTGTTTCATTAGTTTCCTCCTCTTGAGGAGGACCACACGCAAAAGAAAAGAAAAAATATTTTCCTGGAACTATTGTTATCATCCGATCCTTCCAGGGTGCTGGGTGGTAATTGCCGCTTCGCAGAAATAGAAAGACTGGCTTGAATGGTCTCCCCCCCTCCCTATTGTCATTGACTGACCAGCTGACAACTCGTAAAAAAACTCAAAGAAAGACGCAAGTGCTAGAAACATATCAAAACCTTTTGCTCGCCTGTCCGTGGTACCCCGAGAATTCCGGCATGTGCGCGACACCACGCCATCTGTCGCCCATACATACCACAACCCCAGCAGAGCAGCGTGGATCCTTTAAGGAAGACAACCCCTCGTGGACATCCAGTATCCGAAAAGATTTTGGGCGAAAAAACCGTTAGCAATAGAAGACGCTCCTTCCCCAGCCATCCCTTCCAAATGACACGACGCAAAAACTCATATCATAGTTACGGTCTTCTTCTTCACCACTCGTCCTCCCTCGTTCTTTAGAATAATACTAAAATATACCGCCATGAATGTGGAATGTTCTTCAATTTCGTTTGGGCTCATTGGAAAGGAAGACCTCGCCTTTTCACAGCCCGGGCTTAGAATACATTGACATGTGAAGTGGAAGTTAGGATCACCTTTGAAACGTTTAAACTCTGGAAGAAAAAAATACATGAAAAAAACGACCCATGGAAAAAAAATTCAACAAAAAATAGGACGAGACAACCAAAAGGACAGAAGGAAGACAATAGATTAGCTTCTATATGGAGCTTTTGGTCACAAGCTATTTGCCAGTTGGCCAAGAATAACGACCGTGACCGGTATCAAAGTTTTTTTTCTTTTTGGGTGGTTAAACGACACAAAAACATTAAAGACAGCTTAACACACATAAAGGTATTTCAACTTAAATTATTGCCCATTGGAAGTTATGCAAACCATTTAGTACTTCTTTACGGGAAGTAGACACAAGGACGACTCGATAAAAGGAGTCCGTGTACCCGACATAAGTGCGCTGGGCCCCGACGCAAGGACGCCGGGCCCCGACGCACGGACGGGGGGTCCCGAAGCACGGGAGCCGGGCTCCGACGAATGGATGCCGGGCCACGACAGATGGGCGCCAGGCCCACAATCTTTTAAGGGACCGGTATTTCGAGTTTAAAAGGTCTCTGTTCATCGGTTAACCGCCAAACGAGATTAACAAGTGCTTAAGCCGTATATAAAAAATACGTCACAAGGACTCCGGACCCCGACAGAAGGACGCCTAACCTAACGTTACCTAACCTGACTTGTGACGTATTTTTAATACGGCTTAAGTGCTTGCTAAACTCGTTGGCGCTTAAACAATGTGCAGAGGCCTTTTAAACTCGAAATTCTACTGGTCCCTTAGAAGAATATGGGCCTGGCATCCTTCTGTCGGGACCGGGCGTCCTTGTGTCGAGTACACTTCGTCCTTGTGTTGCGTTGCCTTCATTACGTAGGGCGCTTCCTGGTGATTTTTTAGAACTTTTTTAATAAACCAAGACGAAAAAGTTGACTAGCTTGACAATTGCGTTACAACTTGGAAATTGAAAAAAAGTTCAAACTCGCTTCTTCATAAAGGGTTAAAAAAATAAATACAAAAAAGACTTGCGTCCCAGAACGAGATTCAAAAGTCTCACCAGGGAAATCTGTGCACAAACAAACAGGATTTTGTACCCGTACCCAGGATTTGGGTTCGGGAGGGGGGTGTTTGGGGGTAGTATGTGATATCGTTATGGAGTAAAAACATTTCGGGAACCCCCCAGACCCCTCCCCCCCCTGGGTACGGGCCTGCAAACAAATATTTGCTATGGATAGCCTTTGCTTGAATATGGAAGCCAAGTTATTGCCAACCTCAAGAGCGCCCAAACTTAAAACTCGGACAGGGTAATTGAAATAAATATACAATGCTGCATGCATATTTCATTTCATTGTTGAAGCCGCCAAACGGAGGAAAAAAATTTGAAAGCAATGTAGAGTTGTGTATGGCCAAAACTTCCACCTCCGCCATACACAACCCTAACGCAATTCAGTGTAACAAGCGTAGTCTATTTTGACAGTTATTTCTTCGTATTTCTCCGACTAAACATTGCGCTAAGCTTCGGGATGCTTTTTCTAAGCGTCTTTTGCGCTCTGGTAAATCTACAATGTGTGGGACGAAAGCGAGGCACCTACGAGCCTCGTGAACAAGACTGACTTGGCTTTTCCTTAACACCCCATGCAGTATATATGACAAAGGATAATACAGCTTGCTCTTGTCTTGCTGGGCTAAACTGAATTATCTTTTCCTCTATTCTCTCGTCTGGTAGTCAAAACTTTCCATCCTCCCTCCTCTCTCCTACCTTTTTTCTCTTCTCATCTCTGCTGTGAAGGAAAAGAAAACAACGGAGCTTCACCTCGTATTGTTAAGAAATTCCTGGAGCCCGCGGTGTCTTTTCGGTGCCCTGCCATTGCTGCAGCAAGAATAGCAAGAGTACAGCTCATCTCCAATGCAAAGTGCTCGGATGAGCTCGTGCCGATGGAGAGCTCCCAAGAGAGGTCACGCGAAACGCTAGAAGGGGTCAAAAACGAGGCAGCGGGTGTTGAGGCATACAGGAATCATTATCCTTGTCAGCATATAATTTACTCCTGCTAAACCCATCCACACACCATCAAAGAAAAGAACACGACGAAAAGAAACTCACAACACAAGATTCAATCTCTTTCACTACTGTTATAGAAGACCATCTTTTTATTCGACCAAGTTTTGAATATTCCCTGATTTTGGTCCAACAAATAGGGTTTCCCATTCCCGTATTCGGTGTTCTGTTCCTTTTGGCCCTGCCATCCAAACGTGTGGTTTAGTGACGCAAACTTTTAAATGTTTCTCAAGTTATCTTTTTTTCTTCTAGGTATTATAGAGAAAGTGCACACTACTCTTAACAATAGAATTAAGCGCGAGTGGAAAATAAAAGTAGAAACATCGATTACCCCCGAGTATCTTGACAGCAGTTCAATAAATCTTATAGCCAGTAAATAAAATTTGACTAGTTTCAAAAGACCATGAAGCGAAAGAAAAGTACAAAATTCCAATACCACGAAGAGATTTATCTCAAGACTGATAATGTGAAAAATCATCTGGAATTCTAACAGGAGATTAAGGAGAATGAATGGTTGGTTGGTTGATGTTTTAAGACGAACGACGTCGATTCTTCGACATCTTATCGGCTTCGACTTTCATACTATAAAAACTTCTAAAGACATCAAATTGCTGAAACCGTCCCTGCCTTGACTAGATGTGTCCTTTAAATATTTAGCGCGTTTTGTATGGAAAAGAATTCGTGACTAGTCAAAGAATTCCTACTCCCCGGCTTGATCCTTAGATCCGCCTGTGTATATCTTTTTAAAATCGCGATAAAACTCTTCAAGATAGGTTAATACCAATTGCATAATAGCTTCGTTCGAACTCCCTTTCTTTAAAATTTTCCCAAAGCCGATACCAATGTCCATTATTTCAAATTCCCCAGGAGCTATGAGCCTTTCAGCGAAGATTCCTTCGGCACTGCTTGGTATTGATAATTCGCTCTTATAAGCCTTGTAGTTGATCCGAATAACGGAGCCTTTTTTAATAACTTCTTTTACCACTAGATCGTCTTTATGACACTCAATCATTCTGTCTAAAGAATTGTTCTCTAATAGAGGACAATTAATGGAAAAACAATTGTTGGTATCATACATTATTGTGCCTAGAAATAGGAAATCCAACATTTTTACACGGCATTACAATTCGAGAAATTTTAGCACAAATCGGACATTTATGCTAATATCACGTGATTATTTATAGTCCATAATAGAAAACAATAAACACTTTAACCGTTTCAACCGTTCCATGTACAGTACCTTTTTTTTAAAAAAAAAACGACCCCAACAAAGCGGAGCTCGTTTTCTTAAAGGTACTGTACACACAGGTAAGTTGTAGTTTACTTTAAAATGTGACTCCGTAAAGCTGCTGATGCTAATAATCAGTGATCACAATAAAGCGGCATCTATACTGTAATGAAAACATTTCGCTATAAAAAATACGCAATTTCAAATAAAGTAAAGTACAAATCTCTCCAAAGAATAGATCCATCTCATTTCTCTTTAGAAAAATAGAACTGCTCTTAAACAAACCGTTTGCAGTATATACAAGTTTGCTGGCACTTTCAAATACGAATTGTCATATTTTTTCCAATCCAATCTTTTCTTACTGCTTATATTACTGTTCATATTTCGGATCTAATTAACATGTCAATATTTCCTTCACAGATTACCCGTAAAGATATGTGAACAATAGATCCCGTCGTATTTGAAAGTGCTCGTCTCGGCTCGATAGCCATCTAAACAACTTAAGCCACGTGTCTGAGTCACGTGACGGCATATCGAGTTCAGAAGACGGAGAAATCCTAGGAATTCTTCGATACTTAGTCACGAAATCCCCGAGTGAGACTATCCCTTTTCCACGGCCCGACTAATTCCTCTTCCCGAATTGGGTTTCAAGATGTTTATCACGAAAATCGCATGTTATGAATCTCATCTTCTGGAATCAGATCCATGAGAGGGCATTCCTTCCTCCATATCCCATCAGCGTGAGGGATATATGTTGCCATGTTGGGGATAGAAACTTGTCGGTTAATGGTGTATACTGGCTAAAGTAGGAATACAGCAAACGGCACAAGATAATGCATTCGTATTGTGCACCCGAGAATTGACATTCACATCCAGGAGCTCTCAGTCATGCATTAGCCCTCTCTCTCCCCCCCTTCCCTCGTCGCCGTTTACTAAAACGGCCCCCTCTTTACCATCTTTCTCCACGTTCTATTGTCCCTGCGCTGCTAAAGCTTCTGTCAAATTTATAGACCCAGATTACCACCTATTGCTTCATACACACGTTCCGATAATTATGTCCCCTTTGCAGTTCCTCTTTTTACCTCTTTTCCCAGTTCTCAACGATTTGAAGAAAATCTCACAACGATAGAATCTCTTAAAGAAAACTGTAAAAAAAAGAAGCAAAAAATTCATTCAAATTACGGCTTAAATTAAGGTACACATACCAGAAAGGAGAGCAATTTACGAAAGTCAGCGCAAATGAAAGAAAACAGCGAGTTAAGAATTAAATTAATCAAGGCAGAATATCATAAAGGGGTGGAGCTTATACCAGCTTTCAGTCTTAAAGCCTCGCCCTCTTTCTAATAAACGTGGATGGGGAAACGAATAAAGTACGAAAAAAAGCTTCATAAACCCGTTTTTTTGGCTTGTTATACAAATAACGTCGGAAAATATAAGGACTTGGAGGACTGGGGCCAGAACTAAAAAAAATCAATAAGCCCCTTCTCTAATTAACGTCTTTCTAGCCCGAGTCTTTTTCTTTAAATATACTTTGGCGAAAGAGAAAACTCTTAAAAAGAGAAAAGCGGCTTAGGAAAGAAACGAGGGAAAAGTTTTCTTTGTTCAACAAACGAAGAATGCGGATTACAGACGTTCATACTTTTTACAAAAGCCCAGAAAAGCAAACGCAGGGGTTCACGTCTTAATCACTACTTTCGCGTCTCTCCCTCTAACTAACAAACCTGGAACTAATTAAATATTAAAAAAAGATAATTCCGGAAGTTATTTCTTCCCTCCCTGGAATTACATACTCTTTTCGCTGAAATCCTAACTCTTTAATAACTCTGAAAACCTTTCTGAAAACCTAACTCTGAAACCCTTTAACGTAATTAAGTTTTTTTCAAATGATTTCAGTCAGTTTTCAACTGATGAAAGTCAGTTTCAAATGATTGAAACTGACTTTCCTGAGGAAAGCAAATAACTTTGGCAAGTGTTTGAAAGTTCGCCCCACCCCTATCCCCTAAAAAAAATGGAGAAAAAGGGTGATGAGACTGTGAGACTGTCTAGACTGTGAGTTTACTTTTTAGGTTCGGATGCGATCAAATGTGATGGCGAAGGAGATGGAGGTGGAAGTGCTGCTTCCAAATCACTCAAATCCATCTTGGACACGTCAGTAGCCGTGTCACGTACGACACCAGTTATCGACACGCCTTTCGTCTGTTGCTTGCGACCACGACCGCGACCACGACCGCGGTGCATGAAACCTCGACTCGCTCCATGGCCGAAAGAAAAATTGGTCGGAACACGATAACTGAATTTGTACCCCGAAGAACCTGATGGACTTGGACTAGCATCACCACTTCCGGCTTCCATTTTTGATTCCTTAGGATCTGCAGTACAGGTACCGGCACTGATATTGCAAGCCTCCGTTTCCATGTCATCCATGGTTGAGCTGTTGGAGGACTTGCGGTTGGAGCTTTTGGGATGCGTTATCCACTCGTCAAACCGAAAGTGGGCAGGGAAATGATGGACTTTCTTACAGTGAACACGGCGAGCCTGGGTATCCATAAAGGTTTCGCTGCAAGATTCCATCAAACAGCAGTACTGAATCGAAAAAAAGTATCATAAACTTTCTAAATGTATTTCAATAGTGCTGCTAATTCTGCAAAAAGTTCCTTTAATTGGCAGCTTCCCTACAGAAAATGCATTTTACAAATACAACCTCCGATTACAATTTCTTAATTGTAACGTCTGTTACAAATTGTATCTGTCATTTTACAAGTATCAGAACTAAACTACCTGCAGATCTGCATTTATATTGTAATATTACAATCTGATTCTATTTTTGTACTGACATGAAAATGGCAGCGTCCAAGGTCATACCGTTTACGCTTAATACCTAGCCTAAAATCAGCTAAATAAAATACATAAAGCAATTTATAATATTATATTCTAAATTGACTTAAACTAAGAAAATTGTAACAACAATTACAGTCACTTACAGTAAATTTAGGGAATGTTTATGCTGGATCTTTTAAATGAATGCCACAGAAAAGTACAGTACACTAATAGCTTTCAAACTTTTTTTACAAAAATTGTGCGCTTTTCGTAACATTCTAAGTTTCTTACTTTATTCCTTCATGAAGTCTAAAGAGCGAATACGCAGTAAATTAAATGCGTACTTTGAAGTTGAGAAGGTAATTTTTTCTTCTAGTTATACAGTTTCGTGAATTTTCCTTGTTCTAAAAGCAACATAATTAAACCGAACTAAGCCAAGAAAGTTTTTGTTTGTCAGGCTGAAAACTAGTTAAACACCTAACGCCACCTACTGGACTGTCGCGTTGACTTTCGCTGGGTTTAACTTCGAATTGCTCAAGCAATTCCCTGTGGTAAACGGATTGTTGTTGCCGGTTAAGAAGGTAAGAGCTTACGGGTTTCCTCACAAACTTTTTCTTTTGCTTTTTGTGCATGTGAATTAACAACGCCAGGCAGCTCGGAGAGTAAAGCAAAAAAGAGAGACATGGGAACAACACTGAACAGGAGCGTAGGAAAGTTTTAGGACGTCTTTGAAACAAGTTCTAATGTGCTCCGAAAAAGGCCTTGATGAGGGGAGAACTGAGCTGCTTTGCCGTGAGATAAAATAACACTCAACTTGTGATAGGGCTATATAACTTAAGCCATCACCCATCCCGCTTTTGATCCTTTCTTTTCATTCTTCCTTTTTTCCCCCTTTACCGGGGACGGAAAATAGCCAGCTGCAACGTGTTAACTAGCTCCCTTGTTTGAGCACTGGGTACGGGAAATTAATAGCTTGCTAACATAGCCAAATAAAAGAAAATGGCCGAGACTTACCATTGCTTGCTTGGCAGCCAAGACTTGGAAGAAAGGATCGTGACGCTCCATTATGTGCAGTTCCAGCAGCTGAGGCGATGGGAGATGCTTCTTGCATGTTATACAAGTATATTGATGATGGGAATTGTAATGGTCTTCAAAAGCGGCTATACAGTCGAAAGTTTGGACGCAACCAGGAACAGAGCAGCAAAACTGGTTCAACCTAAAAGAAACAAGACCCCAAAACGTTAGCTTGGCCTTGCCGAATTCACCCGCCTTAACCGTAATGCAAGAAAAAGCTATTAATTGAGTCATTATGTATTTAAATAGTTGTTACTTGGTGTGGAGCAGCTCTTCATCATCCAAGTCCACAACTGCACGCTTTTCGAATAATTTTTGGCAAATATGGTTTCCTTCTTTGAATAAAGGATCGTCAAATTGTCTACGAGAAACGCCTAAATTTCTCAGGATTTCTAAAGACATGGCTAATGGTGTTTTGTTATTAAGTGTTTTGGATAGACTCGTTTATAATTAGACGTGCTGCGTCTACAGTACAGACGTGACCGATGTGTAATTCGTCTTCCACTGTATTTTTCTTGTTCGTTGTTGAGAATTAACTTTGCTGACTGTTTTGTTCTGAATTGTTTTTCAATGCTTTCAAAACGGACACGTTGAGCTGTCCAATCAAAACAATACCGCGGATCGGATGCGGTTCGGGTTTCTGGCGGAAAATGGCGCCGACACCTGTGGCCCAAGTTCGTGTTCACCAAACTTCGAAAAACTCGCTACTTCACTTTTCTTTTAAAGATTTTAAAGGTTCACTGAAATAAGAAATCAATTGACAGACAAAGTTCCTATCACATACTTTAATTCCCATTCTGCCAAATACTTTACTGATACTGGTTAGATTCCATCAGCTTTAATTCGGAGAAAAAAGGGACAGGCTTCTCTCGACCCTATGAGCAGAAGAAATGACGCCACCATGCACGAATAGTTAGGCCAACGAGAGCCAGGTAGCAGGGCTTCAGATGGCGCGGCGATATTCAGTTGTCAATGACTTCGTGTACAGAAAGCAGCCATTGGTATCAAGACAGGACTCTAGTTTTATTTTAATGAAACCTTGTTTTGCGTATGCAAAAACGTTCAATGTTATGTAAATAATCAGATAACTCGCAATAAAAGTCGGCCACGAGCTTTGCTCACGCTGGTATTTAAGTTAAATAAAACAGTCATTGGTATGGGTAGTTTAAATTCCTTTACTTGCAGTTTATGCAAATTACTGCATAAATATAAACAAATTATACTAAATTTACGCAATTTATATAAGGGGTATAAAACAAAGTAACTATAATGTTGTGTTAGCTTAGCAATCCGGAATTCAGTTACAAACGGCTATAATCTATTGTATTGTATTAAGCAAATACAGGTAAACAAACTCCTCTTATCAACTGGGCAAAACCAAAGATAAGGCGGTACAGTTTCTGAACGGTATAAAAACCAGCAATGCTTATGTCGCCCGAGCTCTAATATAATAGTTGTTCTGTATTTATAGATTCGCATTTGCCTCTTTCAAGATTGATTGTGCCTTATACATGAAGGTCGGCGCGTGGACCGGAAATCCGGTCAGTACATGGCTTCTGCTGGTATTACTGCCTTTTTTTAGTTCGGCTCAAAACGTCCAATTTGACGTGAAGTGGAATGGTCAAAATTTCGACTTTATTCTCCAATCCCAAGGTATGTTTCACACTCTTTCAGTATACTCTATGAGATTATATACTCCTTCGAAATTCAAGGTGGACAATTAACTGGCGAACTTGGGAAGCTTATTCCTCCTGAGTTGGGAGCCCCAGAGGCCCTAGACTGCGGTGAAGGAAATATCTGCTATCAATGGGGCTCTTTGTTAACCCTTAACATCTCCCAAATAACATCAGGAAGTTGTCGGCAAATAGAATGGACCACCTCTCAACTGCGTCGCCTTCAAGTACTCATCCCCAGTACTTCTAATTTACAATTAATTCAAACAATTCCTTAACATGATTAAGGATTGCTACCTCTTGGAAGACGCTGCTTGGTACGGTGGTGGAGAGCTTTTTACTCAGCGTTGGCCCATTCAAACCCAACCCCGCCCGGAAGTAGCATTTGTCACCGGTGACACGATTCAAGACGGTTCCAACAATGGCGGCTGTTCTGAGCCCTACTGGCTTACTTCCAAAGGCCACGCTCTCCATGCTGACCTAGACACTCCCCTCTTCGTGAGCTTAAACGCCAGTTCAGACGAAAGGCTTTGTTTGGGAGCACGTATCGAGAAACCTTACGTCGAGCAAGACGTCGTTCGCTTAAGTTACACCGTTTGCGGCGCGAATGACGTCAAGCAGGCACATTTATTGGCCATCGACCAATTTTGGAGCAAACCAACTCAGCTCCCGGATGCAACCATGTTAAGATACCCCATTTGGTCCACGTGGGCGCGGTACCGGGAGGGTATCAACCAAACCAAAGTCCTCGATTTTGCGGCCGAAATTCAACGTAATGGGTTTAGTGCCAGTCAGATTGAAATTGATGATCGTTGGGAAACATGCTACGGCGAATTCAGCTTTGATCTGGAAAAATTCCCTGATCCGGCTGGCATGGTACAAACTTTGCATAACTCCAGCTTCCGCGTAACGCTCTGGATCCATCCCTTTGTAAATATCGATTGTCCGATTTTCTCCAGCGCGGAGGCTTTCGTCGTACGCGATTCTAAAAACGTCGTGGCGTTGACAAAATGGTGGCAAGGCTCCAAATCGGGCATCTACGATTTCACAAGCGCTTTAGCACGGGCGTGGTGGTCAAACCGAGTTTACGCGATCAAGGAGAGTGTCGGAGTCGATTCCTTCAAGTTTGACGCGGGTGAAACCAACTGGCTGCCCACTGCCTACCACTTTTCGAACGAAGACGCGGCGGTCCAACCCAATATCTTCTCCAAACGATATGCGGAGAACATGGTTCAGTTTGGAGGTATGGTCGAAGTACGCACGGCCTACGCAGCGCAAAATGTCCCCATTTTTGTGCGAATGCTCGACAAGGATACCCGCTGGGGCTACAACAATGGTCTCAAATCCTTGATTCCATCTCTTTTGCAGTTTAACATCATTGGATACCCATTTGTGTTACCGGATATGATTGGCGGGAATGGGTACAACATTATTGGCGTGCCTAATCGCGAACTCTACATTCGGTGGATGCAAGCGAACGTTTTCATGCCCACCATGCAGTTTTCCTTCGTTCCATGGGATTACGACCAAGAAGTACATCTTATTTAACTCCATTTCACTTTGAACCTCATTTTTAATCTCTTTTTTACAGTAAGTTTAATATCAGGGTTAGCTTTCGGTTCGAAACGTTGAAGGCTCCCGTATACCTTAGCTTATCAATGCAAAACAGTCACAGATGGCAATGATATTTGTTATTGTTTTGCTAAAGCCTTGCTTAAGAAAGTAAAAAAAAGAAATCGACAGCTTATTGCCGGCAAAATTTCGACACTTATTTCGATTCTGAAAAGTACAATTTGTCTCCACAGTTTGCTGTAGCAGCACAATGTCTCAAATCAAGCCGTCGAACTTTCGGAAAAAAATTTCTCGAAAAAGGCTGGTCAGATATTTAAAAGCGATCTAAAATAAAAGTTTTCCTTTTTTTTACAGCTAGTGTACAACCAAAGGACAGGTTTCAGGCAAGGTGTTTCTCGTAGTTGCAAACTTCATTTGCATATTGCTAATTTACAACTCATCAGAAAACGATGTGCTTTGGTTGTGATTGTACCCGTTAGCAAGCTCAAGATTACTGTCAAAGAATTTTTTTTATTAAATGCACTGGTTTTCTCGAAAAGTTGTTTGTGAGAATCAAGTTCAGAAAGTTAAGTGCAGAAATACTAGTAACCGAACCTTTTGGTCTAAATGGAGTACTGATAATCTGAGATATTCGACGAAGTGAATTTAGTAAGAAACCCTAACTGAATGTGTATTTTAGGTTATCGACATCGCCAAGAAAATGGTCGCCTTGCACGCCCAGTATACCGATGTTCTCCTTGCTGCGGCTCAAGACAGCGTTGACTATGGATGGCCCTTGCATAGGCCCATTTGGTGGCAAGATCCAACCGATTCTGAATCCTGGAATATTGATTCAGGTACTAACATTGTTCCTGAAGAATATAAAGATAAACATTAAAGTTGTGTCTCTTCACAGAATTCTTCGTGGGGAATGCCATCATCGCCGCACCTGTTTTGGAAAAGGGCGCCACGAAAAGGGATATTTATTTACCTTTCGGTTTCTGGACTGACGGCAATGATCCTACGGTTAGATTTCAGGGGCCAACTTGGATTCGAGACTATCCCGCCCCTCTGGATACTCTTCCTTTCTTCGTCCATAACCTGGCTTATAACCTAGACAAAAACGACGTGAAATAAAACCTGGAGCTAATTTTAGCCAACTTATTAGGGTTTAAAGTCTATACATGAATACAGTTACGGCGTTCAATCAGTTTTTATGTGTTTCGACTTAAGTTTACAACAGAGCCAAATAAAAATACTCTTTAGGGACAAAATGACTGGGATGCCCACGGGCAAGAAAAGGGGAATGTAGATCGCATACCTAAAAAGAGAACGATCTTAATTAATCTAGTTAACTTCTTTTCCTACTTTACTTTTGATCATCTGGGAAGTAGAGCAATGCGAGCAGCGATGGGTGAAAAAATGCACGATCTGCAGCTTCCAATGCTTCCCGTGAACGCAAGAAACCGATCCCGAGCCGAGAATCACTCAAATGCTCTTTGGCTTCTATAATATTATTCACTGCTAAACGGATGTCGTCTGCCACACCTTGACTAATCACTATGTTACTGATCTGATCCAATAATTGCCCCAGCGCCTATAAAAAGATTTTCATATCAATAAAACATCTATTGATTTATAGAACTGTCGGTTTACTTGAACGGTATTTATAGCTTGGCGTACATTCTCGATCGCTCGAGATCGCATAAAGTAATCCAATTCCCAGTCATGCAATGCAGACTCGTCGTACGAGAGCATCGAGAAAGTCTAGACCATTAATGTGAATGCTGAAAGTTATACGATAAATCAATTTACTTGTTTCTGGATACCCAACTGAAGCCGTAACTGGGGTAAGAGCGTAGCCAACACTATTTTCATGTTGATTTGACCAGGGTCCGCATTATAGACCATCAAACCACCCCATTTGGGTGATAAGAACACGCTGCTGACCTCTTGGTCCCCCCAATGAAAATATAAAGGCGAATACTGGGTTGGGGGAACCCAAACGGCCCAGTGAATACTCGGAGCAGTGGAAGTTTGGCTTCCTGAAAAAAAAATGGATGGGATGTAAAAGGTATTCCAATTAAACTTTACCTAATTTGCTATCTAGTGGGTTTAAGAGCAGCGGCAATTGCTCTTCATGTAAATAGAAACGATTGTGAGAGCCGTCCCATGTTGGACGTAGATCAATGGCATCAGCATAAACCACTTGGGACCGGAGCGTGACACAAGCTATGGCTTTCAACTTATCAAGAAACGGGCTCAGCCACTCTGCAAAGAAAAGAGGCGTTTCGAGTTATTCTGATAGTTTGCAATAAAAAGAGGCGCTTTGGATTTTCCTCAACCTTTGATCTCAGATTGAGGATCCCATAAAAGGGAACTGGTAGCTGGCGTAGGACATATGAGGCTCAGGAGCACATTGTAATGGGCGGACGAAGGCAAATGTCTCAGTTGAGCCACATCGACATGTTTACGACGTTCTGGAGTGACTAATGCTCTCTGATGCGAAGTGTGGGACGAGTAGATGGAATTCAGTGCATCCAAAACGGCGGCAGTGGCTGTAAAAAAAAACGGAAATACACGTTAAATCTTCTGAACTTAACTACTTGAGAAATAATTTGAGATAGTTACGAGTATTGGAAGTGAAGTAAATATTGCGGTGTCGACCAAATAGAACTTGTTCGGAGAGTTCAGCGACTTCAACAAGATGCATAGAGCCTTCCTTTGCACCTAAAGCTGCGGCTTCATGATCAGCAATTTGAGTGTATGAGCTGTGATTGGCCAAGGCAAAATGAATTTCGAGATCGACGTCGAATACAGGCTTACTCAGTTGCTTGGATAAGGACGAGCATTTTTCGACGTTTATACAGTGGAGATAAACTAAAGCTTTTTGGCGGAAATTTATAAGAGATGAAAGAGCTTCTATTTCCTGGTATGGAAGTGGTGCTCGTTGAACAGCTGTTGTGTGCCACCATAAGGGAACTCCGATGATGAGCATAACCAAGGCAAATGACAAGGATGCGTACATTTGCGAGTTCCCTAAAGCTAAACATACAAAATTTAATATTAAAACCTATGCCCCTACTAGCCACACTTAATTGGTGACGCATGCCTGTAAGTTCACTTACCTTTATTCTCAATTTTCTCAGCACTAGATTCCATATTCGCAGTTATAAATAGAACTAAAATGTTGCCCCATCCATAGAGCAAAACAAAACATAAACACCACAACTATAAGATATTTACCGGTAAAACCTTTTAACGGTATATTCAAAGTATCACAATTTTAAAACAATTCCAATACCGAAAGCTAATCGATATTAAGTTATAACACAAAGGGATGGAGTGCCTAAGGTCGATTCTAATTACAAGCTATCGATTGCAATATAAACTCGATTCTTGGCAGGCCGTTGAAAAGCCCGGGTAATTCAAATTGTTTCCCAATTTTCTCTGTTTTAACAACCATACTATTTGGATACAAAAATATTATAATGTTTTAATTAAGAATAAGGTTATGTTAGGTATTTACATAAAAATCTGTTTCACAGACTCTTTCTTTACTCCGGTTTTCTGTACAGGAAGTAAACGGCTATTCGTTGACAAAGGTGGTAACAATCATAGTGGCTTGTATATGGAGATAGGTTTTTTTTATGGGAGAGCCAGGAAAGAATCAAAAAAGAAAAATTCACTCCAAAACAATGCAAGATAATGAGGACATTGCATACAGTATTTTTTGGCACACACTATGGCATATGGCAAGTTACACGGCTGGAGGAAAAAGGAGTGACTAAAAGAGCAATAAAGGAGAGGAAACGTTATCTTTCATACCCAGCAAAGTCAAAACCGTCAATTAGGAAATGTCGGCTTCAACACCCAATTACACCCAATAATCCCGTCTCTCCAAGTTCTACTTAATCTCGTCCTCTCCTTTTTTTTTGGTTTGAAAACACGTAAAAATAAAGTCAAATGAGCCTTGATTATCCATGTGCGATATGTTGACATTTTGGCCATGCCACGAAATAATCGTTCTTGAATGCCACATAAATATCTCCTTTCCTAAAAGGTTGTCATATTTGAATTTCGTCCGAAGCTGTACTTTTCTTTAAAACAGACATCCAAAAAAATACTCTCCATTTGTCCCAAACATTTCGTGGCTAACTCCGCCATTTACCGATTTCCGGTACCTAACTTTGAATCAGGTGAAACTCGTCGGTATTTTTAACTCTTACGAATTACAATAGTGTCTGACTAACAATCTTTCAGAACAACAAGAATGAAACTCGCGTTCGCCGAGAATCGCCTTTGCCCCTTCGGGCCATCCCAAACTGTCAAATGTTTGGATCGCCGCCCCCTGATCCACTTTTGCCTCCTTCGGAAGTCGAAGCTCCAGATCCCTCCTCCCCGTCTCGAAAAGGTGACATGTTTCTACCCCGTGGTGACAAGCCCCGGAAATCAAGATTGTACTAGAAGCGAAAAACGAAAAGACAAAAATCATTATTAGTTATTAATTACCAACTGGGAATCAAATGCAGCTGTTTGAAATTAACAAGCCAACGCACGCCAAACGTTGGGTTAAAATTAGCCCAAAAGTGTACGCCACACACACACGCACAGTTAAAAGGAAGTTAACACCACACGTCTCACAATTCAACAGATTCAAAATTCCAAAATATAAAAAATGAACAAAAATACAGTCTACCACGACGCCTCCAAACAACACTTTTTGTTAGCTGATAGCGAGCTGTTGGGAGCAAAAACTTATTGGCAAATATATAACGAATGGAAAGCCTTTCCATTCAAAAAGGTCCTGCCCATAAGAACCACGCCTAGCATGCAAACACAACGGCTCGCCCATAGGACAAATGAAGACCCAAGTCTCCTATACGCAACCCTGTCCATTATGGTTGGTACAGGAGACTATTGGGTCTGTGCTCAACAACAAACTTTTGGCGAGTGCTTTTAATATGTTGGCTGCTTTCTCGATCAAAATGCACCACAGCACACCACGCCCCTTAGAATTCGTTTCAGGGTATTATGACGAATTGAGTTACAGACTTTTGGTTTTCAATTTGGGATTTTTTTTAATTAGTGTGCTATATAGCTGGCTGCGACTGCAAGAGTAGTGTGGTACCTTCGCTAACCGCGAGTGGATGGAAGGATTGGTCAAGGCAGCGATCGAGGTAGAAGGAAGGAATCCGTTACCGCCATCTTCGTTAGGGTCCATCGAGTCCGACATATACACATTATACTGGAGATATACGAGAAGTAGTAGTGAGGGAATCAATTGTACCCTTTTTTCTTCCCTCGCTTTCAATTAAATTTAGTTACTTTCCTTTCTTTATAAATTTGGTCAAATTTTGCAAGTGAGTTACTATAAAATTTCATTTCTATAAAGAAATAAAGTCGAAGTCACTTACTTTAGTTGCACATTCAAAACACGTGGTCACAACTTTGGAGATGACGTTCATCAAGTTTTTGGTTTCCTGAATTACGTTGTCCACCTTCGTAAACGTGGCGGCTTTGCCCACGGTTGGATTCTTGACTGTAAACTGCAATTGCTGCACGTACGTGGGAACTTTATCCAGAAAGTCCAGTAACTCTTTCTTGGGTGTGCCAGCGGGAACCTACAATGAAAATAAAAGTTAGCAAAGGTTAAAATTAATTAATAGTAGCGTTAGTTTGATTATAAAGTACTAATTATTCGCTTTTAGGCGCACTGCAGTGATACGCAGTGATTAGGAAAAAAAGAAAGAAATTTATTCACCTGGTAGGAAAACTGTCTAACGACCTTGTAGAGTCGATTGGCTTCTTCAGCAAAATACTCGGCTTGGGTAAAAAGGTCTTGCGTGGTTTTGAGAGCCCCTTCGCCTCGCGTGAACTGGTACATGCTAAACGCCATCGAAGACATGTTGCGTGCTCGTTTCACAATATCGTTGTTCTCGTCAAAGGCAGTACCGGCAGCGCCTGCCGCTTCCGTTTGAGCTTCGGTCCATCGCTCTGTTTCCGCGTCCATCTCAGAAGTGATGAGCTTCATTTCCAGGCCGGCTTTAGCAATTTTGGCTTGCTCTTCAGAATCCAGTTTTACAGGCTTTAAAGGCTTGCTCGTTGTCCCGTGGCGCTAAAAAATAGATTGTTAGAAAAAATAAACGAGCAGACGCAATCCATTTTAAGTAAAAAACAGTTGAAAAAAAACACACAAAAAACGCCTAAATCACTTACTCCTGGTCGAGGTAAAGACATGTACATTTGTTTCTCTGGCGCTCGTCCTCGCAAGGATTCCGCAACTTCCCGAGCCACGTTAATTATATCATTAATCAAGGATTGCCAATTATCAGCGAAAACTACGTAGGAGTGAAAAATAGAGGGAGAGAAAATCATTAAGCGCAGTAGAGATAAATACGAAAGGAAGATTTTACCTTCGAAATTTTCTTTGGCAATTTTGGAATTAGGGTAAAGGCAAAGCGTATGAGCAGCAGTCAACACCTGAGGTCCGTAAATTCGCAAACTCAATTCCGAGTACTTGGCTGTTACTTGCAAAGGCTCTGTTGGGGCCACGTGTCGAAGCAATTTGCAAACCTACAAAATGAAGGTATAAAAACCTTATCGTTTCACGGATAGGAAACACAAATGAAAAAGGGAACAGATAAAGTTAAATTGCCTCTTGCACATGTTCCGCATGCTCTTGGAAGCGTTCGCCAATCTCGTCCAAACGGTCGCCATCAATGGCTAGAGCCGAATTCTTCAATGCCGCCACCAATTCGCCTTCATCGCGTTCTCGATGAGTCAGTGACGTCAGATCCGCTGCTTGTTCCATGGCCGTTTGCTGCAACTGCTGCCGTAATTCGCCCGTGGCTTGTAACATAGCCATTATGGAGGTTTCTAACTCTTCAGAAGGTGACATCCTTTCACGCGTTTCCTAGAACATAGCAGATGTGAATAAAATTGGCTGCAATAAGCTTTATGGAAACAACACGAGTAAAATCGACTTTTCGACTAAAATCTAAAGAGTAAAACGTAAAAAATGCGCTGCAGTTCAAAGTATTAACTTTAGCCTATCGAGCCCTCAGCACACCAGTATTTCCAGTTTTCAAGGGAAAATATAAACAAACTAACAGAATATCAAAACAAGGAGTAAGCTGATTATTAGCAATTCAAATATTTACGAGATTGCAAGAAGCTTTGAGAATTTGCCCAACTCCGGATCTGGCCCGATCACAGAGCAATAAAATACTTTCTCTGTGCTCATGGGAAGTGTAGGCCGAATCCGTGAAGTCTTGGGTACGTTCAGCAACGCCATCTAAGGCGGCCAGCATTCGTTCGCGAGAGGGTGCTTCAGCTAACGTTAGCCTCGTCATTTCGACTGCATCTTCCAATTGTTGCAAGGCTCCATGGGCGGTCAACTGCGCATCCCAATCTTCCTATTGGAAAAGAACAATCCGGAAATAAAGAATAACGCATCAACAAAAATAAACGAATAACAGCTTTTTCGCTCGCTCTCGTTCTCTCCATCTCTGTCTAGAGAAAAAATTCACCACTAAAACCCTAAAAGCCTTTACGGTTGTCGCAGTTATTCTCTATTTGTGTTTCTTTTTCTACTCTCGTGTACCTCTTTGGCTTTGTGAAAGGCCAGCGCTGTGGTACCATTAGCCGCTCTTCCAGTTGTACCAGAAGGACCGGTTGAAGACGCTGAAGAACACAAAGAACCGTCAGTGTCGAGTACTCCGTCTTTGATGACATAATGGATGAGGTCAATAGCTCTTCGCATTTGGCAAAACACGGTATCCCGGTTTTCCCGGGCTGAAGGACACTCTGGATGGCGTAGGCACGTCTAAAACAAACAACGAACCAATTGTTCATCGTACGAAAAAAAGTTGACATAACCAAGAACGAGCTCTAGTTACACACATCGGAAAATTGTCTTTTGTTCAAATTTTCTTCATACTGTTTATATCGCAATGGTGCACTTTTTCACCAAAAGATGTAGTGTTTATTTGGTCACGTATGCCGTGACCGCTATTCATTTTAAAACGTTGCATTAGAAAATCAACGAGTCGCTTATTAAAATTCTACTTGAAAAGAAAATTATAGGATTCACATTCTGTCACAGTTTACATTTCTTTTTTTACCTTGGAAGCGGTCAGTAGCATCAAGGTGGATCGTTCCAGTACCGCCCGTGCTGCAGCCATCTGTGAGCGTCTACGCTCATCTTTGAGATCGTTTTGGCGGTCGCCGGTAAGGTGGGCAAGTTCTACCATCTCGGAGCCAAAATGGCTGAACGCTTTCACGAACTCGGTAAAGTTATTGACGCTTTCTAAGCGTGTCAAGCTGGAGGACACTTTATCTTTGGCTAAGAGCAACTGTTTCACAACCACTGTGTCAGCCAAGAGCAGAACTTGCGTGACAGCAGCCAACAAACACCTCGCTGCTCGCACCATTCCCGTTCGCTCTCCTGACACATCGTCACCTTGCATGTCGCACAACTTTTCGATCGCGCCACCTTAGAAAAAAATAAAACTCAATGAGTGCCATGATTCTTTAAGTCATTTTTCGTCAAGCTATTCAACACGACACTCATCAGGTTTCTTTTTTAAATAGCCTTAAGCAAGCTGTAAGAAAAGAAGCCTTCCTAATTCTAAACCTTCACGACCAGCACCAACCAACCAAAAGGGAAAAAGAAAAGATAAAAAAAAAGAAATCAAAGAAAAGCCTCACCTGCTGCTCGGGCCTCTCGGCAAGCCTCGTACATATCCAATTTGATGTCGGGATTATCGTCAGCAATTGTCTCACCCACCAAGACAAACCGTTCCACCGCGGCTTGCACGGCACGCCCCACGCGACTCAACGCTCGACGAGCTCGTTCCCCTCTGAAAGCACTCCCCGGACCGGCCATAGCTCCGCCTTTAGCCCCGCCTCCTCGTGTAGTAGCGTTCACCAAAGTTGTAATCTAAAATTACGTCGGCATTTCAACTTGGCCTACACATTATGTTTAACTAAGCTGTGTCATACAAAGACTTTAACGAGATACATCAGACAAACTAAAGAAAATCAATTAAAGTAAAGAAGACGATTTACACCAAGTATTAGATGGATGACTTTTCTTACTAAGAAAAAGAAGAAGAATGTGAATAGTCTAAATGAGGACAGATTTTTTTTAAGCCGGAAGACCCTATTGACGGGGAAACTATGCACAATAGAAATCCAAGATTATTAGCAGCGTTCTTGGGGAGAGAAAATATATAGGCCTTTTGAGCAGAGGATTGCAGAGTACAAAGAGGCGGAGGAAAAGAGCGAGCTAAGCAAGAGAGCGAGTATGTGTGAGAGTGGGAGGGAGGGGAGTAAGCGGGTGTTGGTTGGGCCAAGGCGAAAGCAAAGGCGTCGATCAATACCCACGTTCGCTTGTGTGTATGTAGAGATACTACTTACGATTCGTGAGTTGTCACAACCTCGGAGAATTACTTGGAATTCCTCTCTATGTAATCACGCGGGAAAAAAAGAGAAAAAAGAAAGATCTAATAGAACTTGAGAGAAGCTGCGGAGGAAAAGGAAACTACTCGGATATAGCGTACCGACATAACCAAGAGTTCCTAAGTCATAGAACGTGACCCGCCCCCTTTATGGCTACACCTTAGTGGCAGCTAATTCCATGACGGAAGGAAGCCACGCCCTATTGTTGCAGTGAGGATGGGACAAGCCTAACCCAAGGGAGATGAGAAGGATGATGCTGCTGTAATTAAACCCTTGTTTCTTAGGTTGGAAAAGTGCCAAGGGTAATCATGACTCGGGATTGATTCCATGTTTCTTTTCTTATTTTTGCTTAAAAAAGTTTCTTTAAGAGATTCCTCCATACACTTGCAGTTAGGATCTTCACCTAGTATAGGACTTACCAAACGCTGCGACATGAAAATTTCGTAAGACAGAATCCGATAACTGGTTTCGTTTTATGCATCAATTCTGTGAAATAGTAATTTCGCCACATCGGCCAGTAACAACACTAGCACCGTGTAGGGATTCACAGTAGGCAGACTTTATAGACAAAGACGGTCGTTTAGTGGAAAGCGGAAAATCACTATATGATAATTGACCTTTTTGCACTAAAACTTGAAAAGGAAATGGAAATTTCAGAGAGAAAACGATGACGGTACCGGCCGAACTGGAAGCTAAAGTTGGACTGGATCTCTTGGAGCTAGAACTAGAAGAACCCTATCGAGGTCTTACATGCGGCGTCGCTCTAGAGTCTAAAGAGGCCGGTCAACTTAGACCAATGAGAGCCGTCATGTAGGGTCACCGGTTCGACACAAAACATACCGGCTAACACGCAAGCCAAGGAAATTAAACCCTACTTTCCAAAGCAACACGTCGAAACGGGGCTTACACACGAATCTCGATCAAGAAAATTGAGTAGTAAAACTTCCTTTTTAACTTGGCGGCAGAAACTTTTAGTGTAGACGCGGTTTAGGGAAACCCCGCCCCTTTCGATGCCGCAGGCTAAACCCTACCCACCCTTGCCGCGGGGCGCTCTGAAAGACCTGGGCTGATCAATAGAGCCCTGCAACTACGCGGGGCTCCTAAAACCCAAAACTCAATCCTCCAAAGCGGAGAAAAGGGGCTTCTCTTTTTCTTCCGTGTCTTGGTTGGGACCACAGGGATATTCAAACAAGCTTTTGCATGCTTGCATGGAAATGCTCATTGCAGCCCAAGTGGCAATTTTCGAGATTTTCTTTTTTTCAACAAGCCGGTTGTTCCTGTCACAAGGTGTCAACATGTTGATTGCATTGTCAGCGCCAGAAACAGGCACGAAAAGGAAAAAGAAGAGGCGGGACAAAACGAATAGAAAAGAAACACACGGAAAGATCCTTTCGGTTGGGGGTTCTATTCACTGAAAACTTTTTCCTAAAGCTTGTCAATTTACGGATGTTGGACCGCATCACACGACGGATCGTGATTTAGAAAAGTGCCCGTCACTATGCCAAACCTCTCATTTTTTTCCTTCGGAAGGGTACAATCTTCTGGAGTATCAGGAGGCTGTGTTTGTCATCTTCGTGAGCTGATTTATGACCTCGGCTGTCCCGGAAGGAGAAAGAATAACAGCGCTTCCTTTACTAGTTTATACAAGAGCTACAACTTCCCATAGATCCATTGGAGCCCCTTGAATGTCTGGAGAAGAAAAGGACAAAAATTGGGTAGACTACTCTTTGATGTTCCACTTGTAATAACCTTTTCCCCAACAAGAATCTTGCCAACAGCGCCAGTAATGATTATGATCCAAACTAATATGCTGAGCAGAACAAATACACCAGAGGCAATAATAGAAGAGTTTACGTTGGTATCATTTCATTAAGTGACGCGCTAAGAAACGGGGTAGGATTCTATTATACCCTACGGCTACTGTCAGTTTCGCCATCTAGCGTTGTAGTACTGAAATTCCTAAGTGTAGACATTCTATATATTTTCTCTCTTCTTT
Source organism: Lepidurus arcticus (assembly GCA_003724045.1). Taxonomy (NCBI): domain Eukaryota; kingdom Metazoa; phylum Arthropoda; class Branchiopoda; order Notostraca; family Triopsidae; genus Lepidurus; species Lepidurus arcticus. Next base: position 158,773 of record RJJA01000067.1, on the reverse strand, counting down.
TTTTCTAAGAATAAGAGAAATGAACAATGTGGTATATTTATTTTTATAAGAGCCTGAGAAAGACTAACAGAACAATTCTTTATATAACTCAATTACGTCTTCTCGAGTCGTTCTAAAGAGAAACACATGGCCTGCCCCGGTTCGAGATTAGAAACCTTGCCACTTGAAAAAGGGCTACACACTCACAGGCTCTGCTTTGTGTTTAATTAAAGTAAGGAGCTGAACTATAAAAAGACCTCGTGTTAGCCAGTGTGCCCCGACCCTTCCAACTCTCTCTCTTCTTCTTTTTCTATTTGTTCAAGTATGTCTCCCATTTCAGTTTGGATTTCATCCACAGGAATAAAGCGAGGCATATTTAGGAATATTCATTACCCGAGAAGATTATTTTTTAAGACTTGTGCGTTGAAAAAAAAAGATCCCAACCATCTTAATAAAAATCCGAGGCTTTTTATACTAGATTTTTTCACACCTCGTCCCCTTCTGGTTCTCAAAATAAATCGTTTCTTCCCAAACAGGTGCAGTTGGCACGCTATATATCGGATCCGGTATTAATGATAATCAAAGTCCCGCTAGGATTGAATCCTATTCATTGGCCTCACAGCCAGCAGCACAGGTAATTCAATCTCCTGTTTTCACTTCCCTTTCTCCCTTGCTCGCTTTTAACGCGAAGGGTATTCCCCTAATAAATCGATACTTTCCCCTGAAACCCTCCCTAGGGCCAAATTAGTAACAGCGCCAGTGAAGCTTGACGGAGTTTAAAGGAAATTGATGTTACGGGCAAAAAGGTACAAGAACTGGTCCATCACATGTATATGTACCTGACTGACCAACGGAATGAGCGTTTGCTTGATACTTTTGGTCTTGATTTCCAGGTGATAGGATTCCCATGGTCGAGGTTGTTGTTGTTGCAGTGGTTGGACGGCCATGGACGCGGAAGAGGACGCAGGGGAGGAAGACGACGACGATGCATGACCCAGGCCTTCTATTCCAGCACTACTTTTCGACATCGACGACGCCATCCACTCTCGTAGTCCTTGCTCTCCTCCCTCTTCTCTTCCACCCTTTCTATTCCCAATCTACTTCTTCCCCTTAGCTTCTGTCCGCGCTATACATGGCGGAATCCTGGCTTGCTACAATAGCTGGGACTGGACAGTATTATTATCAATACTGATTTCCCCGTTCAAAGATGGTGCATGATGCCTGAATCGGGGCCTCATCAGTCGACACTGTTTGGCTCCCGCCATTTTCTCTGGCAAAGGCACTGAAAAGCCACGTTTACGTGTTCAATCGCGATCGATTTCACGCCCATGGTCACCCCACATTGTTAACCAAAATAGAAAAAACGGTCGCGACAAAAGCTCACCATTCTTGTCCTCGTCACTTTCCACGACAACAGGTCATAACTCGGATATATGGATTTCTTTTGCACCAAAGAGGAGCTGCATACAAAAGTATTCTCTAGAACTTGAGGGGTGCCTGCTATAATTTTGGGTTACGGTCAAAGCCCCTCACTAGGAACAACTGTGGAAAGAGTGAGAGAACCAGGTCTCATCCAGTGGGCTCCCCGGCGTCGAGTTTAAGGGGCGTCGCAGACGTCGTCTGACGTCACAACATGCTTGGAATAGCTCTTCACGCTGTTTTCCTTCGGTATCCACGGAGGGAACCTCTTAGCACGTGTTCCATGGTATGCTTTGCCGTCTTTCGGTTCTACTTTATTTCTTATGCATGGGGCGGACTCATATTTCCGCGAGTCATAAAAGGAGAAAGACATTTTCTTTTAATCCTGGGAAAAAATAATAATGACAATATTTCTGTACTTGGGCTGGTTGCAATTCCGTCCATCGATCGTTGCGTGGTGTGAGGGGGGTTACTATACGAACCATATAAGATATAAAGGGATGGAGACGTGGATAGATAATCATATCAACATTGTCGGGGAATGATGATCATGCAATCCACATTTCAGACATCGATCGTAAACAATGTATTTATCGTGGCTAATCGCTGACTTTTCTAATCAATGGAAAGTTCCACTTACGTTGTTAATTAATCAAGTCGTAGTTAACAATCAACAGGAAAATCCCATCGTATGACGTGAAGGAAGTGTGACGGTTTTACGATGAAATATTAGATCTTGAACAAACTTACAGAAACATGTCTAATTATGGCACTGATGTTCGCAAGAAATTCCCGCGTTCTCTTTGAACTGTAATAAATATGCCCTAAAACTTAGATGTATAGAATTAAAAATAAATGAAAATAATTTTTCAGGAACTAGATTTCATTTTAAGATATTTTAGATATCAGGAAAATGTGTTCCTCTCATAATGGTACATTAATAGAAACATTATTAAGAAAATCCTTTGGAACGCTGGCAACTCCAGTGCCTTTAAAGTTTAAATATACTTTTGTTCGCTTTTATGAAACGGAGACTACGTTATCTGTACAACTACAGTAAATTGGATTTCCCTTTTTTGAACCTCTTTCATTAATTGAAAGACTGCGATTATTGCCAAGCAACTATGATGAATGCCTTCATTCTTGTCCACGAAATTACCATTCTGAAAATAAGAATGGCATTGTCGCCATTTTTAGTTTCACATTTTAATTGTCTTCAAAGTCAGTTTAAATATCATTATTGGAACAGTTCCAAGGAAGAAGTTCCCCTTGGCAAAGCTTCAAGAACCAGAAACTACGGAGCAAACAAATCCAAACGTTAACACCCATTAAAATCCATCCAAACGGAACTAAACATTATTACTTTATTGACACAATGTTATAAAACCCTGAACGATTTGAGTTTGTAACAATTACTAAAGGAAATTGCTTATTTTTTCAACAAAGTTCAGAAGTCAAAATTTTAGGAAAAGAAATCTGACCTTGGAAGAATGCAAACGTTGTTTTGATGTATCGGTTGTCAACAGCACAGGGAATTCCTCGACATCCTTTGAAGCCCGTTATATATATTCGCCCCGTTGGGATCAATTTTATTTAAGAAACTTCACGAAATTGATGCGATAAGATATAAATAAGGGGGTTGTTGCTGGTATTTTTCAGAATTGTCTGACGGGTATGAATGTTGTAAGAAAAAACAATAATTTTTGGGGTTAATTAAACTGGAAAAACTAAGAAAATAGGACAGATAGTTTTTGAGTTCAAGCACTTTAAAGTGGTCTTTTGAGGGGTAAAATATCAAGGTTTTCTATGGTGTAAGAACATTCAAAAGTCGTCAAGGTAGTCATTCAATTCAGAAAATTCGGAAGTTATTCCAGCCCCTGTGCAGTATAATCCCCCTTGAACTGGTTGCGAATTGGTTAAAGAACAAGCGGTGTGTGCTAAAATCTACTTGAATTAACCAGAGGCATGCCCGTGTGAACTGAACTGGTAAATTACTTCACTTGAGTTTATAAACTTGTATAATCTTGTACTTGTACGTATAAATATTATTATAACTCTTATCAACTTACAGCTCCAAATGTCAAAACAAGGTCTGTTTAGAACCTGACTTATTGGAACCTCAATTTCCGAATCGCAAACTCAGTTTCAGCAGCCAAGTCATTTTACCTTGCTAGGGATCAAAGCTGGGCTCGGGACGCTTACGAGAACTGCGAAAATTTTTGTTTGGAAAAGTACAATAGTATGAGTTGCCACGAACAGATTTCACAGCATAGTTTTCGATGTTAAAAACGTTATAACAGTTATATATAAGATATATTTTGATATCTTTTCTATACATTATCGCGCAAAGTTCTTTACAAATTAGTTTTTAAAATCTTTTTCCAATCCAGCAAAGAGCATATGCTCACGCTGGTTAAAAATAAAAATAAAATCTTCTTCCAACGGTTGATTAACTTTCAGGTTCATAAGGTTAACTTGAGGTTGAATATAATAATTAGTTTTTCTTGAACAGAAAGAGGAAATTTTCTATCGAGTCGTGATTGTGATTCCCAAAAGGGCAAATATAATACATTGACCTTAATTGAACTTTCAAAGCATGGCATTTAAGGCAATTCAATGCAATCTGTCATTTCCATTCATTTTCAAGGGCATCCTAAAACAATTGATCCTACAGTTTTCCAAGATGTCCAGCACTGTCAGGACAAGAAAGCGTATTCTCTGGAGAAATAGAAAAACAATTGTCCACATCTTTAAATTATAAGGCATAATTTTGATTTAAATACATAGAATTCAATTTCGTAAAACGCTACTCTGAGATGACAGTTACAAATAAAAAATAATAATGAACATTAGATAGCTCTGATGCTCTATTATTTGCTCGAAGTGTTCACCGCTATTTCGTTATCGGAAACTCCTTAAAATATCAGTGGCTGCGAAAGAGCCCCTTTCAATGGCCGAGAAGGTCAACTAAACGGTTTCAGTTTTATTTATTTTTTCGCTGCTCGGAGACAACAGTAACAAATACATAAAAATAATCATTAGATAGCTCAAATGCTCTTTTATTTGCACTGAATTGTTCACCGTTGTTTCAGTGAGAAGCAAAAATATAGGTTTTCATATGTTATGTTTTCGCTACTCGGAGATATCATTGACAAATACATAAAAATTACCCTTGGATAACTATGATGCTAGTCTTTTTTAGAATAGTTGTTCACCACTATGTCGATACCACGGACTATTAAAAAAATTCCAGACAGTGCAGAGAAAGCCCCCTTCAATGATTGAAAGGACCGATTAAAGGGTTTCAGTTTGATTTTATTTCAGTTTTATCGCGTAAGCGTCTAATGCACGCTTCGGATATATGTACAAAACGCGGCCATACATACTGCTTTGAGAAGTAAACCACTGTGGTGCTTATTAGTATGGATTGAAGCGGCACTTGTTTCGGAAAAGTAGAAAGGGGCAGATTAGGAGATCTGCAGGCAAAAATGGGCGATTGGGAGGGCCAAACAAGCCCCGCCTTCTTGGATATAGATTTCGTGACAAAATCGAAGTGTCGTCAACAATAATAGAGAATATGTTCGTTCATTGAATTGAATTTAATCAGTATAACCTGGAACCTTCATTTAATCACTATACTTTACACAACAATTTCGTTTAACTGTAAATATCTTTTTTTACATGTACATTTATATTCCGGGAACAGTTAATGATGTATGCCACGTGCAATAATCAGCAATACAGAAAAATAGGTTTTGCTTTGTGCACATATGACTTCGCGGGAATTAAAATTCTAGAACACACTCCGATTCAAATCCATGGGCAAAAATTGAAAGGTCGACCGCGACCCCCTGCGCTTCCTTACATTATAAGGAATCGCACGTTTGGAAGACAATCAGCTACCTTATACGCAATCGAAGTAAAGCGATAAGATGCAGGCCATAAAACTATCGACACAAGAAGCTTTACTCTTAGACATCAGTTAGACACGGGAGCTTATTAGCTTTTTTTTATAATAATGCAAAACATGCCGGGACTGGCCACTTTCACTTTAAGTTGCGCTCTATTTATGTTTACTTGCTTGTTTATAGCCCCAATACGGTGTGTGACTACTTTCTCCCCAATCGAAAGTTCACCTTGGCAATTAACGGTGACTCCGTTTAACAAAACCGAAAAAGTGGGTACCGGCCAATCTCGGACTTTGCATGTGAACTTGGTTTATAATAACTTTGCCGAGGGTTACTTAGACTGGCCAGAAGTTGTGACAGTGGGCATAAAACTGAGTAACGATTTCACCGTCGGTTTATCTAATAGATCGCTTAGCTTCACCCGCGACGAAATCTGGGAAGGTGACAGCAATAAAACGATTGAACTCACTGCCACCCTATTGGGTGTTGTCTATTTGGATTTCTTTTTGGAGGATATTGTTCCCTCTTCATCGGCGTATCACGTAGAGGCTAACAATGGAACCTACGAGCTGCCTTTGTTGCTTCTGGATGACTATTTGGTAACGGTCATCCGAAGCAGCGGTTTTCTAGACAAGATTTACACGTACAGTCTACTGGGAAGCGTTATGCTCAATACAATCAACATGGGCTGCGGGTTAGACCTCTCCATTGTCAAAGCGACTTTGTTCAAACCCATTGGACCTGTTGTGGGCTTCATCAGCCAATTCGCCTTCATGCCTATGGTACCAATTTAACATCTCTTACAACCTCTCATTTCTTTTACTTATCCAATACGAACACAATATTCACAGTTTGCGTTTGGGATGGCTTGGCTCGTCCTTGACGACAATTTGCTGCGATTGGGTCTCTTCATCATAGGCGTTTGTCCGGGCGGTACAGGTTCCAATTTCTGGACATTGTTGTTTAATGGAGATGTGAATTTAAGCATTACAATGACCTTTATCTCAACTGTTGCGGCATTAGGTATACACATGATCGGGAGAAGATTATTCTCATCAGGATAATAATTATGCAGGTATGATGCCCTTTTGGATCTGGATGCTGGGAGGGTACTTCTTGGACGGCTTCGAATCCCTTGTCGTGCCTTACGACAAAGTTGTTCAATCGCTCATCTTACTCACCATTCCCCTTGGCATCGGTTTGCTAATCCAGCGCTTTTTCCCGCGAGTTGCGCGATTCCTGGCGTTTACATTCATCAAACCCTTCACTCTTTTTGTTATCATATGGCAGTTCACGGTAAGATTACCGTATTTTTTATTTTATTTTACTATTTTTTTAAAAAAATAACGAATTCACCTATATTCTATGCATCTCTAATGCGACAACGTTTTATTTTATTTTACGTATTTCATTTGTACTGGATGTCTGAATTAAGAAAAGGAATTAATGCATTCTTTCTTGACAGTTGGGATTGTTTAATTTACAACACATCTTCACTTTATGGGATTGGGGCATCGCAGTGGGAGGTATGAGTGTGGCTTGGAGTGGATTCCTCTTCGGCGCCTTCTTTGCGTGGATTATGAGACTCAGCAGGCCGCAAATTATAGCCATTTCGCTCGAAACGGCATTGCAGAACGGCAACTTGGGCTATCTTATTCTCAAACTGAGCATTCCGGAGCCTTACTCTGACTTAGCAGCTTTACCACCCGTTACGCAAATGCTTATGACGGCTTTCACACTCTACGGTATGCTAGCAAGCAGCACTTTGTATAAATGCATCTTTCGCCGCAAGAAAAAGAATCCCCGGACAACAAATGATGAAGAAAAGAACGCCACTACTAACAAGCGAGTTGACCTAAGCCTTTCGGATAGCAAGCGAGGCGGCCTAGCCACCCGCCCGTTATTACTCTCGAGTATATCCACTTGCACAACTCCAAGTGACGGAGGATTCCCAGAAACGCCAACAATTCGATCGGAGCCGGTTTTCCATGGCGGTCCTCTCACCCCCGAATTCCGATGGGCACAACGCTCTTCATACCTTGTTCCTAACTCCCCAAATTATGATCCTCGCTTATAGTCTGTGTTGTAATATTAAGTACACAATGGGGGGAGTATGTAATAGGACACGTTGTGTAGATAATGCATCTTATTTTCTTATCGCTGTTCCATATAAACCAAGACGTGAATCTAACGTTGAAAAACAAACAATGCTACGCTTTTTAAGCCTCAAACAAGCTTATCGTTCGCCAAGTAATCTTCTGTGTCATCTAAAGAATTAGGATGGGACTGAGTCGCAGACATTATCGTTGCAGACACTGTCGTGCGAGTTGTCGAGCCTATGGGATCCAAGATAAGCGCTGCCATGTCTCTATCTTGTCTTCGCTGGTCCTTTTTAAGTTCTCTGCGTAGTTTACGCTCCAAGTCCAATTTCCGACTCAAAGCCGCCATTTTCTGGGCCTCAATTGCTGCGCTGGCATTTCCCACGTCCCATTCACGTGGCTCTTCGGTTAAGTCGGAGCTTGGGGTATCAGTAAGGCCAGGAGATAGAAGTGCTTGCTGAGCTTTCCGAGTTTTAGCCATAGATTGCTTAATCTCTTTCATAATCGCTGCGTGATCCACTCCGAGGACATCTGAACGCATTATAGGCTCCCATTCGTTCTTACTGTGATCTTCGAACTTCTTAAACTGCCAGGAATTTTGTGGTTTTAAGAAACTATATGTTACACAACTTCTAAGGTTACGGGTACTTGAGTTATTTGCGGTACGAAAGGTTGAAGAGGTCTTTCAGAATCCGGAGAATCGTCGAGAGGTCCAAAGTCAGCTCTGGCAAGTAAACTTTCCACATTCATGGCCAACGATTGTGACTTATCTATTATGCAAAACAATGAATACTTGGCACTGAAACAAGAACGTACGTTGCCCTGTTGGGGAATACCTTTCAGGAAATCTAGTCTCGGTACGTGCCCGATGAGGCGCAATTGGCTCAATTCATGGCGCAAGTGTTGGGCGGCATTTTGCAGTTTACAATCAATATCATCGATTTGGGTTTGAGAAGAGACCCAATACACATAAACCGCGCTGAGATCTGTCGCCACTTTTACCTAATGGGAGAAAATGAGTGAACATAGGTTGAACAACGGTTGAATTTCGTCACATGTTGGTGTTAGAAGGCTAAATCGACGGAGTTTAAAAATCCTGTGACAGACCTGCGTTATTGAGATGCCTAATCCTTGAAGGCCCTGATAAGCTTCAAGCCCAGATGCCATCATTTCAGTAATGTGTTCAAGGAAGACGCTGTTTAATATTGCTTGTCGCCGACTTGTGAGTTTGGCGTTGCCCTTGACTCTTCCTTCCTTCATGTGTTCAAATTCTTCCATCAAGTTCGAGGGCTTAAAGAAGGATTTCCTAAAACATTTTGGTTAACGGAATTTTAGTTAACCGAATTTTAGTTAACGGAACTGCCTTAATCTTAACCCATTACTATATGTATAAAAAAAAATTGTTATGAATAATGAAATGAAGACAGCTCAGATCTCAGCAGGACAGTATATGCTGGGCAAACAAAAGATACAATTTAAAAAATGCTTACTTAGGCTTGGATGAACCAGCCATCAATTTCTGTAGAACTCTGGCTTGCGTGTTAGCCTGTTTAAGCACAGTTATACTCAAAGATAAATGTCTCATTTGCGTAATAAACATCTTTATTTAAGTTCCAACGTTTCACTCCTCACGTATAAACAAATCACACGTGAGAGAATAAATACTAAAATACGATACAAGTGCCACCTAGTGGCTTTCTACGATGATTTAAATAAAACTATGTGGTCACTAAGGCAAGGCAGAAATACCGGCAGCTCTAACAACGGGCGCTAGGATGTTAAACGCGGCTAGAAATCAGTAAAGTATTATTTTAACGCGTAATATGAAAAGAACTCAAATACTTACCATTCCATTACGTTGGACGGGTCATCACACTTGTAGGTGCGAGTATTGAAAACTTGGCCTTTGGGGCATCCCAACAGACGAGGCTGACCATTGGGCATGCAGATAAAGTAGTACTGGCAACATCCGGGCTTTAGGCTACCATCACGCTTCCAGTAGATATCAATGACGTAATCGTTGTAAGGGTAAGAGCCGTAGTTGCCGTAAGTATCGAGAAAGGTGCCATAGTCAGTAGCGTATGTAATGGAGGGGTTTTGATATCCGTAGTAGTTTCCATAGTCACTTCCGTAGTTGTTTCCATAAAAGCGATTGGCTGCTGGGTTTGGACAGGAGACGCTAAAAAGTTCTTGGGCTGAGCAATGGGGAACGTTCACGGTGTCGGGATAGACACAGACTTGGAACTGAGGCGCGAAAATTAGGCCGAATGGACAGCGGAAGTTTTGACCTCCCATGGTAAACTGGGTGCAAGAGTTGGAGACCGGTTGGAAGGCAAAATCAGCAGGCGATACTGCAATTACTTCTTCTTGCTTATCTGTAGTCAAATATTAGTAAAAATCTCATATAGTAGAAGTTGAATAGTAGATTACCATTGCTATCGATCGGAGTTGTAGAGGCAGCGGCTACCAGAAAGGTCAAAGCGAGGCAATACTTGTATGCCATGGTTCTTCTTCTTGAGTCTGTGTCTTGACTGTAGGATCAACTGCTGAAGACTGATACTCTACCTTGGATCAAACCACTCCTTTTATATGCATTAGGCTATTAACATAGGTCATCCTGGGACCCAGTATGACATTTCGGATCGGATATGCATCCTTTGAGTCAGCCTCCTTCGACCTATAATCCGGTGCCGGTACCGTACGAGGGTCACATGCTTGGCCTCATCGGTACGTTATCAGGTCGTTGACCACTGGCTCAACTACCTTTTGACCTGCAGATCACCACCATGGCAGTTCTAACGACACGAAACCCATTCAATTATTCACATTAACGAACGACATTAAGTCGCTGATCTCTTGGTCTCTTGGGACAGCAGCGGTTGCCACACATACGCATTCCACGGTTTATCCACGGAACATATATTTATCTACTTAGAACCTGAATGTTCTTTATAGCTAAATGTTCCTTTATAGCGATTCCTTTATTCCTACTAAATAAGATAACTAAAAGATTTACCTGTAAATATGAGAAAATGAATGTGTGAAACTGTGTACAGTACCCATGAAGAATTGAAATGCTAAACATTTTTATTTTTATGACGTTTTATTAGCTAATGAAATAAATTCAACTAAAAAATATTAGTTAAAAATATTATTATTTAGTAAAAAATATTATTAAGATAAGAAATACTTAATAATAAACGTGACAATTGTTTCCAGCAATAATGAAATGGACCCACTATTAAAAAAAAGGGATGGACGTTTTCTTGGTACTATTAAGTGTATTCTTTTTTTAGCTCGCCAATTCCATTAACTGAATCTGAAAGGAATAAACCAAAGAATTGCCACACACTAAATTCTTCTACAACAGCACACTTTGGAAACAGGTCGAGCCATCCCAATTACAAGACTGCAAAAGAAATATAGCTAGACGAAAGGTTTATACGTACTGAAACATGCAGTTTTTTTTTCTAATTTTAGCTTTATCCTTTCCGGAGCATAACAGTTGATAGGGAGACAATGAATCTAATATTGCCGTAAATTTCTGACACTTGGATGTAGAAAAGATTCGAAACTCGTGTAAATAAATGAATCAAAACTTTGAAACGATTATTTCTTTTCTATTGAAAAGAGATCTTCCTCGCCGCCACGGAAGTTTCTAACATGGGTAATTTGCTGGGCGTGTGAGCATCTTCATCAGCGACGGCTGTATTTTCAAAATGCCTTTTTGTGGCTCCGGCTCCCAACACTCGGGAATTGACCAAGAGCGCATTGATGGCGTGCAAATCTTTGGAAGGGCTGCGATTGAACGAATAACGCATCGGCTGCTGGGTTCGAGGGACTTGAGTGGCTTTCAAGGGGGACAGGAAGACTGAATGTTTGGAGGAAACTTGACGTCGGGGCGAAACTACCGCACTCCGCTGTAAAGGCAAGGGGGACAATGGCATAGCCTCCTACATACAGAAAAAAACAGCATGAAAATTCAATATCCCCTTTCCTTCCAAACAGGCCGTAAAAAATACGTTACTGACAGCGTACAATGCTAGCAAACAACACACAGAAACCAACATTAAACAAAGAAGAGCAACAACAACAAAATGCAAAAACACTTTGTCGATAAAACAAGAATAGAAACATGAGGAATAGTTACCGTTTTGTTTTGGACGGAGAAAAGGACAGCAAATTTCTGCAGCTTGAGAACAAACACCGTGTTGTAAAACTTGATCAGATCGCCGCGTTCTTCAGTCCCCACTTTGGATCCCGTGCATGCCAAACGTGATGGAGTAGGCGGGCAATGGGAAGACTCGGAATTTTCTCGCGCGTGATGACCTTCGTCTTGCTCTTTAGTTGGATTTAAAGAGGATCCCAATAACACGGAACGATATACGTGCGACTGAGAAATGGCATGAGGCTGCAAACGATAACAGCGCATGATATCCGTAAAGGTGCGCTCATTCCCTGTCACCTACAAACCACAAAATTAAAAACAGATTCAACTTAGATTATCTTTTAATACAGTAGACACCGCTTATTATAATCACATTTGTCAAGTTAATATTGATTCTATTAAGCGGAGATTCTTATCACCGAAATTGGTCACTGGGCTTGTTTAAGCCGAAGAAGCAAAGCTTCGGCTATTTTTCAACACTTTCGCACACGTTTTCTTTTTCCTTTTTTCCCACTATATCTACTATTGTCTATTTCGTAAGGATTTTTCAACAATTTTGATAGAGATGATTGAGGAATTCTAATTTAAGGACCGCTTTCATTTGTGTCAGTTTTTTAAGTTTAACTTGACATAAGTTTCCATGAGCCGCAACTTCTCTTTTACATTCAAATCAACTCTTTCCGTGTTCGTCGCCATTTTATATAGCTACACGTCTAAACCACAACTAACACTGCGCCTTTGACGCCTGCTCCTACGCTTAGGTAGGATTCTCAACACGATATCCTTTCTAATTTTCCCAGTCAATTAAGGAACAGGTCATTCAATTGAATAACCTGCTCATTAATTGACTGGGCAGTTTAGAGGGGAGTTCCCCCTAAGCGTAGCAATAGGCTGGAAATGACAGGATTGGTCAAAATGACGTAAACGCAATGTCATTGGTCAATGTCCATTACAAAGTCCAAGTAGCGATCACTACTGCTAGTTTCTTTACTGTACTGTGAAGATCCGTTTGAAATCGATTTCAATATCCGAAAGTGTGATTCTAATAATCGACTAAAATGCTACGAATTTTATCCTTTTGAATCGGTCCTTTAAATTTGATTTCAAAAGCGGCTGATTCTAATACCCAGTGATCACAATAAGTGGCATCTACTGTCCTTCCCTGATTATTAAAACCATGACCAAAAATTAATTGAAATGCCTACAAAAAAACAACGAAAATGTTACGTACTTTGCAGATAACATAAACGGAGCACATGAGGATTTGGTCTAAATGCCGCTCACGCATCAATTCCGTGTGCTGGATAATGGAGTACTCGAAGCAGGTCCACACTTTCTTGCGTAGGTCTTCGTCCTCGATCTGGAGTCGGTTGCACAGATCTTGCAGTCGTACAGAAGCGAGATGGTAAAACTATGCAAAACATATTGTACATACAATTTTCACAAAGAAAAATATATGAAGTTGAGATTACCTTTCTGAAAAACAGACCTAACGAACCAGTCCTTTTAGGCCGCGTTTTGTCCACTGCTACGGTTGAAGGCGTGGCAGGTGGGGCTACGGCTGATTCGTCAGCCACATCATCGGTTTTTGCCTCAGGCTTTTCCTCTTCTTCAGCTTTGACTTGTTCTTTTTCCACCTGTTCCTCGTCCGGCTCCTCAATCTTCGTTTCCGTTTTAATGTCCTCGGACGCTTCAGCATCTGTGGCTGCTGGGATCAGTCCAAAGAGTCGCCGGCGGGCGGGCGTAGTGGAGGGCGTGATGGGAACCGCAGGTCCTCGAATTAGAGACGAAAGTGGCGAATGCATCAGATTGGCTGCGATAGAGGGCTGTAAAGTAAGTCGACGCGCTATGGTATACGACCCTAGGGGCAATGCGAGAGCAGTGGTGGGAGGGGCAACGACGATGGGCGTAGTCACGCTCGCGTCCAACTGAGACGGTAAAGAAACGTCTTCACAAGAGGGAACGGGAGTTTCCGGGGCCTCTAAAGCCCTCCATAAGGGACTATCATGTCCCCATGCCAAACTTTCCAAAATTTGCTCTTCCATCTACAAAAATTGAATCCACAATTAAGTACAATAACGAAAAAAATAATAAATTTTTAGACGCTAGAAAGTTAAAAACGTACTTGGTTAAGATGCTTTACCACGTCACGTGCTAGCTGGTCTTCAGCCCGGATTAGAACCTCAATCACTTTGTAAAAATGGAACGGTTCCAATCCAAATACGGTTAAAACCCATGGAAAAATGCGCTCAGAGTTGTAGGAATATAAGACAATTTCTAAGCAGCAGGCGAAGAGCAGCTCATGAACCATGTCTTTCTCGAGCAAAGCCTAAACAAAAAAGTAGATTAGCTGAATGAAATGCGGGAAATGATAAGGAAATGGGGTAAATTTACTGTAAAATCGGTGCCCAGTTTGTAACGCTTGCGTTCATCCAGCAGAATTTTCTCCAGAACCTTATAATACAGGCTTTCACCCAACTGGAGCCTTTTCCGGGCGAAATCCAGGCTGGATCCGGGTCCATCGTTCTCCGAGTCGGCAAATTTTTTACAAAAATTGTCACCCATATCTTTTACTCGCTGCCGAATACTCGATTCAGGATTGCGACGACACTCCCTGCAAAAAGAAGCGAAAATATTGTTATGATAATTCGTTCCAAGCTAAAATAGCCATTTCAATGCACGAAACATACCGAAAGATCTGCAACAAAAGCTCAGAAGGGCCGCTCTGGCGACCAGAAAGAAGAGTCTGAAGTCGACTGACTCGTTGAGTTGCCGTGGAGACCGGTGTTACGCTCCCTGCTTCGCGAGCTGACAGGAAATTACGTCCAGTCAACGGCGTCGCGGGCGCCAAATGTTGATGGCCCTAGTTAATACATTCCAGTTACATTTTGTGAACTAGACTTTTAAGTTTTTAAAGCAATGAGCTTACGCCATCAAACTGTGATTGTAAATTTCGCTTCGCTTGCATGCGTTGTGTCAAGTCACCCATACCAACTGAAGTACAAGAAACTGCTTTCGTAGGAGTCCCGATGTCGGAAGTCGCATCTTTGCCTATAAAGTACGGCGAATTTCAATAACGAATTTCCGAAACTTTCATAAGCTTATAAAAACTACCGAGGAAGATTCTTTCATCAAAGTCTCCATTACTCAGGATGTACTCTTCGTATTTTTCATTGATTCGCTTTTTATTGACGTCAAAATTTGAATTGTCTAGCAGATTCATCAACGTTTTGGCATCTCCTTTTAATTCCTACAAGTTTAAAGACGTAACATTTGAAATTCCTGATAAAATCTGTAAAGTGTTCTTTAAAATGGAAAGTGACTTACGCCTTTGTTAAGCAGACTGGCTATGTAAGGTTTCCACCAATGTTCTTTGATAGATTTAGCTTCTACTTTGATGCCCTCGTGAGTTTCGCATAGCAAATCTACGATGCAGGGCGGCTCTATGGGCGGGGAGTAGTCTTCACGATGAAAATTGGGAGGCAAACCTTTAAAAAAGATAAAAAATTAGAAACAGTTGTACAACAAGAATGTAACTAAACTAACCAATAAACTCAGGGTGTAGCAAATCTGTTCGGTTGGCCATTACTACGTTGGCAAAGAAATAATCACAGCAAACCAACAACAAATGGAAACAATTGACTAAGTCATCACTAATGGCAGGGAATTTGCCCTTCACGCACACAAACATGGTCCAACAAAGATCAAACACTTCAGACGACGTGCAAGGATAGCGCCTAAATAATCCAAAAAAGCATTTTAATTACTATAATTCAATTACTTTATAGTCAAGTACCTCAACTTCCTAGAACGGATAGTTTTGGGCAAATCAGTGGCCGGATCTTTGAAGACTTTCTTGAACATGGGCTCAAGTTTCTTGAAGATGACAGCCGAAACTTCAAAATTACGTTCGAGTTTGTTGAACTTGGCCCGGAATTCTTGAGACAAATTGGCCATGTCTGCCCATTTCTTGAATTTGTCAAAAAATTCGATGAGACTAAGACAAGTGAGATATGAGTAATGAATGCCACAAATATTGATAAAAAATTACCTGAGTTTGCATGATCGTAAAAGGCGGGTGAGGCTGACACAATTGCCTTCCACAAGAACACTAGCTTTCCCAACAGTAGGTACAGTCGTTTTCCTGCAAGCTACATATAATGCACAGGCCAGCCAGTGGAGTTTATCACCCTTGGGAAGAGAATTTTCAAAATGAAGAGTTTGTTAATGAAAATGGAAATAAGAGAAATAATGCTTACTTCCAAGCTGTAGTTTTGAGAAATGCTTTCGTAGCTTCTCCAAGCTTCTTCGATTATGGGTCTTTCAATATTCAAATCTCCACAAAGGGTTTGGTATCTGGTGTAAACTTCCTGATCAGGCTGTTCCGTGTCCTCTGACAACCCCATGATTGCGTAACTGCTAGAGCCAATCTAGAAAATAAATAACAAATGAACGAGTTAATATAGCTTCATCAAAGGTATTTACTGGTTCACAATGGTCAATGGACGGGGTACCGAGTTTCAATCTCAATGGTACAAAACAAATCGCTAAATTGAGGAACACGTAATACAGGGGAATGCTTGGAAGGTTGAGGTGAACTCAGAAAATAAACTAACAGGACAGTAACTTACTTAATTTTCAAATGAACATGCACTTATCCAAACTGAGAAAGAACAGAGAGCTTCGAGCCAAGCCAAGCAAAACAATGTTATGTACGACACAATGGTTACTAATAGACGCTATGGGTTGGGCCAAGGACAAGTGGCGGGAAACCGAGTTTGGAATCGATAATAACATATCGGAAGAATTTAATATTGATACTAATATTTCAAGTATGTTTGCTTTCGCGGGAAGCTTTTGTAATAAATTGAAATTTAATGTTAACTGTAAAGTATGCGTCGTAGCAATTACATAGCTTTTGGAAAGGTAGGCACATATAATTTAAATTAATTTGGACGGATAAAGTTTCGCTCCTTAAACAGGCTGAGCGTCTTAGGTTAGGTTAAGTTTGGTTAGATTAGGTTAGGACGCTTATGGGTTTCCTGCTTTTAGACACATCCTCCTACATGGCTGAACCCGCTTATGCGGCTTGCTTTTTAAGACACCTCCTACAAAAAAGCTTCAACCCGCTTTTATTAGGTTTGCTGCTTTCAGGCAGTTTTCACCAACCGTGTAACAAAGCGGTCTGCGCATGGTCGCAAGTTTTGCTTGGAAAGTGTGTAAGGAATTTGAATATTCTTCAAAGACAGAACATATTATAAGGTAAATTTATATAATTGCTTAAGTATAGTTAACAAAAGTGTACGTTGTAAATGCTATAGCCATTTGAGTTACAAGGTAAAATGGTCAATGTGTCCGTGGCGTGGTTTAGTCAAGTCTTCAGATGTATCCTTGTGGATTAAGTTTGAACAAAGATGGCGTTATTTTTAGCATCATATTAGCATTATTAGCAAACAGCAATCTTGGTTAACATCCTACAATTTAATAAAGTAACCGAACATTACTATAAGAATGTATTTCATCGTATAAACACCGTGTACACAAAATTACTTAGAAGTTCTTTAGATTTTGCATTGGATTCATGGATCAGCTCCGCAAGGTAATTCGCTTTCGCATGGTTCTTGTGCAGGGGGTTCTACGCAGAGCTCTTCTGTCATGCAAGGTTCCGTTTCTTCGCATGGAGCCTCGCATGGCTTTGGCTTTTCTTCATATATTGGAATATTTTCGTAAGATGGCTTTTGTACATAGGTCGGATTTTGCTCGTAAGGTTTGGCCTCGTAAGCGGGCTTCTCTCCGTAAGATGGCATGTCCACAGCGTAAAGAGCGTTGTAGGTTTTCGATTTTTCATAGTATCCAGGGAATGCGGCAGCAATACCGAAAAGCAGGCAAGTGGAGATGATCTGCTGGTGACAAAAATGAAATTAACATTAGTTCGAGAAGTATACATGGTAAATAAGTTAAGTGGTTCACTTACTGTGCTGAAATGCATGGTGAGAATCTCTGGTTTGGCTTTAAAAGTAAAAAGGATTACTTCCCGACTTGTCTTGGTGAAATGCAGAGGACCGTATGACTTCTTCCCACAGAGATCCCCCTATTTATATGCCAACCCGTCGTCTTAACTCAATACGTCATTACCGCTTTCTGAAGCTGATTAGCTGAATTCAAAGGTCACTTCCCTAATGCTCCAGGTGGTGGTAATTTAACATCTAACGTTCGTCATTTGCAAGGCCACAATTGCCACTCGGGAATTTTAACATTTTTAAGAAATCTTTACCTCCTGGCTAAGTCTTCAGCATTCTTCGTCTGCTTTGTTTTGCATTCCTCCTGTATATTTTTTACCCGTTCTAAACTTTGAAATTATGTTGGGAAGCTAAGAATTTAAATAATGTCTTGAAATATTATATTTAGTAAACTTCAGTGGAAAATATATGTAAACTCAATTTGCAATATTTTTTGCTTTACATTCTCAAATTTATGTATCTAAGCCGTACCATTTTAGTTTTAAATGTAGCATTTACATAATGTGTTTTTTGGGGCTTTTGGACCGATCTTCTAATTTAGTACGTCATTATCGCATTCTGAAATTGATTAGCTGAACTGAAAGGTCACTTCCGCAATGTTCCAGTGGTAATAATTTAACTTATAACGCTCGTCATTTGCAGGGCCATAATTGCCACTCGGGAATTTTCAAATTCGCAGAAATCTTTGCCTCCTGGTTGAGTTTTCAGCATTCTTTGTCTGCTTTGTTTTACATTCTTTCGTATATTTGTTGTCTGTTCTCTATTTTGAAATTTCGGCGGGAAGCTGAGAATGTAAAGAACATCTTGAAATATTTGTTTAAAACGTAAAACCTAGCGTAAGCCTATAGCGCTTGGCTGGCAAATTTATTAATAAGACATTAAAGGAAATTATTTACATTTTAAATAAGTGATTAAGTCTCTCGTATACCTTAGCTCGGTGTAGGCGGTTAGCATGGGGAAATACGGAACAACCTTTTAAGAAAACAGTTGTATTTGATGAAAAAATGAGTGACATTAATCTTGAGCTATAATAGATAGTGCACAACCAATGCAATTTTTTTCCAACGAGTACTAAATTTCCAGTATGCCAATAAAGTTTGCAGGAATGAGAAGTATGTACGTTACCTAAACATCTGTCCACTAGTTGCTAGTAAAAGATAACTTTTGTTTTAGTTTGCTTTCAAACCTGACAAGCCATTTTTATGAAATCTTATTCCGAAAGTTTTACGACTTGATTTGGGACATTGTGCGGCTACAGCAAACTGTGGTGACAAATTTTACTTCAGAAGTAAAACAAGCGTCAATTTGCTGTCTATTTCTTTTCTTGCTTTCTTACGCAAAACAATAACAAACATCAGTGCCATCTGTGACTTAAATTAAGTGGATTAAACTACAATAAATTACATCAATTACGTGAGCTTAATAAAAAGCATCATCCACTTTCCTTTCCCATCGTTATTATTGTTTTTGTAAGCGTATATCAACCGTTCAAAGTCGGGGTCAGGGCAAAGGGATTAATTCCAACTCTATATAGCACTTAGAAGTACCATGGGTGACGCATTACAATTAGTTACGCTGTGAGCTGATCTCTAAATTTAGAGAAAAAAAACAGAAGCTCCGTGGCAAGCACACTTTTACTGAAAAAGTCTTTATTTGGTTGACGAAAATACAGTTCTGTAGATATTCACGGATCAAATTCGCAGAGCTCGCTTTCGCAAGGTTTAGGCTCTTCGCAGGGCTTTTCTGTCATGCAAGGTTTCGGTTCTTCGCATGGAGACTCGCAAGGCCTTGGTTTTTCTTCGTACATGGGAGTATTTCCATAAGATGGCTTTGGTACATAGGTCGGTTTATGCTCGTTAGGTTTGGCTGCATAAGCGGGCTTGTAAGGCTTGTCTTCGTAAGCGGGCTGGTACGGTTTGGCTTCGTAAGGCTTGTCTTCGTAAGCGGGCTGGTACGGCTTGGCTTCGTAAGCGGGCTTGTAAGATGTCATGGCCATAGCGTAAGGAGCGTTGTAGGTTTTCTGTTTCTCATAGTATCCAGCAGGGAATGTGGCAGCAATTCCAACGAGCAGGCATATATAGACGATCTGTGATTGAAACGATAAGAAATAATACGAGGAAACAGTGTTAGTATGAAGAGGTACATGTTAAATGTTGTATAAATGTACTCGCTGAGCTGAAATTCTTGTAAGAATTTCTGGTTATTTGACGTGGTAAGTGCAGAGGATTGCTTTTTGACTTTGCTTGGTGAGAGCGGTTGACTGGATGACTTTCTCCCTCAAAGATCCTCCTATATATACCCCAAACCATCACCTAAATCAGTACCGCATTCTTGAATTGATTGAACTCATAGGAAAAGTGGGGGAAAGGGGTGGAGCTAAAACCGCTAAATAATTAATTACTCGGTTAATATGCATAATTGACATAGGGGTTCTTCAGACAGAACATGTAGTTTGGTCTCTTCTATAACATATATTTTTTCATTTTGAAACCTTACTCCCCCTTTAAAGGGCAATAGCCTCCAGACAAAGCGTATTGATACTTGATGGATTTTTATTGTACACATTATTCTAAGAACGGGAAAATTTGTTTCAACTTTTTCCTACTAACCGTTCCCGAGTTATTGACTTGCGAAGTTTTGGCGTTTTTCCCGCCGCGAAAACCGTGACGTGGCCGCGGTGACCGTCCTAGAGGTGTGGCTTACTGGCGCCTTGCTATGCACTGGCTTTGTTTGACTTCCTCTGTGCTTTGTGATTTTTAGTGGAAAAAATGGCAAGCAAGTTGCCATCAAAGACAAATACACATTGCGGTAGTTATTGTGTTGCTTACGGTTGTAATAACAGTGGAAGATTTGGTGTAGGGATATATAAATTCCCAAAAGACGCTGAAAGAAGACGGCAATGGGTTTTGATCTTAGGTGGCAGTTTATTTGTTTTACAGTTAGCGAATTTGACGTAATGATTACAGTTTGTTTTATTTTCCAATGTGTATTTCCTATAATATTGTACAGACACTAAAATTGCATGGGATTGGTCGAAAAAGGCAGTCGTTTGTTTTTCGTATCACTAAATTTAATAGCTGGGTACTGTGTTGGAATAAGACGATACCGAAGAATGGGGCGTTTCGTAGGCGTAACCGTTATTCAAAGGCGAAGAATATTGGTAGCCAATCACTCCAGCTGCTCCATATCCATTACTGCCAGTAATCCCATTGTATCCGTACCCGCCTGCGCCGCTTCCGTATCCATAACTACCCCCACTAGCTCCATAACTGCTGAATCCTGCACCTTGTCCGTACCCATAGCCCCCGATACCAGCGCCATAGCCTCCGGCACCAGCACCATAGCCTCCGGCACCAGCTCCGTAGCCTCCGATACCAGCTCCATAGCCTCCGATACCAGCTCCATAGCCTCCGGCACCAGCTCCATAGCCTCCGGCACCAGCACCATAGCCTCCGATACCAGCTCCATAGCCTCCAATACCAGCACCATAGCCTCCCAAAGAGCTGTACGAATTTAGCCCGCCATATTGACTGAAGCCTCTGTATCCGCCATAGGATCCGTAAGAACCGCCAAATTGTCGGTTATTGAAGTTTCCGTATCCACCATATGCTCCTCCTACCGGTCCAAGTCCTCCATATCCGCTCTCGTAAGATCTACCTGCGCTGTATCTGCCGCTGTAACTTCCATCTTGACCTCCGGCGTAAACCGGTGCAGGGGCGGATCCTGACACGCCTAAACCAGCCGTTGTAGCTTCACCGGGCGAGGCGGGGGTGTAGTCAACTTTGGCGCGGTAACCACCTTCGTCAGCAATGTAAGTGACGGTTTGCAGACGACCATCAGGCAGCAGAACCTTGTACTGTCCCTTTACGGTATTGCCCACACGGTTTTGCTCTGAGGAGTGTTCATTACCTAAAAATTTCGGGAAAAAATGTTTCAACACCAGCATGTTTTTTTATTTATTTGTGTCTATTTACCGTAGTGATCATTGACGGCGTAGCGGTATCCGTAATTATTTGTAGGCTGAAAGGGAAAGTTGATAACAGATTTATTAGTTTGATCATTAGATTCAACTTGGAATTTATTTACTAGAAGTTGAGTTTGAAAGGAAATTCGTATTGAAGACTAGAGCCAGTGTCAAAATAAAAATTAGGCTAGAAACTGTAATACTAATGGATGAATAGAGGGAAGTTTTATTTGAACTTAAAAATAGAAATCTTTAAAGAAATCATCTGGAATCTTAAAGCGAAGAAGAAAAGAACTGTACTGGAAATTCCAGAAAAGCTAAACTTAGAATGAGCGCAGATAATGCAATAAAAAGGCGTTTATCGAGAATTAATTTTTCTCACTTGAATTCCATAGTCGGTGTTTGCGCTCGCTAAAGCACCCAATATCACTAAAGTCACTAAAGTAATTAACTTGGCCATGGTTTGTTTTCCGTTTAGATCAGTCGACCTTGCACTGTTAACTGATTAGTTCCAACCCAACACGGAGTTTATATACTCTAAAAAGGTGCACCGTTTCTCTAATGGTAAGGTCCGGGTAAATTCACGAAGAGGAAAAATTAGCTGTCCGCACTTGAACGACAGAGAAAGGAGGATAAAACGGTTGATGAAGGTTGTCTTCAAGATCGCTGGATCCAAAACCCTCGAGTGAAGTGAAGGAAGTAGGAAAGCTTGGCATGATAGAATTAGGTTAATTAGAGGTCAGGTAGTTTCGTGCTAATATTGTTTGGAAATAGTGTCAAGCTTTTCAATTAATTGTGGGTGTCTTCATACATAAAGAGAATAACATATTTTTGTTTTCGATCAAAAGATGTGTTTTGTTATATGAAACCCGCAGCCGGTTTTGTCTTAAAGCACATGTTAGTCTTTCTAATAGATTCTGCAAGTTATATGTACCGTGGCAATAATCTGACGACCGTTGCCTTGAATGAAAGGTACCAAACGAGCGCCAGGGTGGGATGTGTTGGCCATTATGGTGACAAAGGTCTTAGCATAAATTGTCTCCTTGAATTCCTCCTTATTCTGTGTAAAGAAATTGTGTTAGATAGTAAGCGAAACAAATGCTTTCGCGCTAGCTTATTCTGTACCATGTCGGAGAACTGGTTGTGGCGCATGAACCACGACTGGTTGGTTACCAATTCATTGTTATGCTGTTTGACTTTGTCTTCGTTGCTATTGAAATGGGCGCAAGCCTGGGATTCCTTTTCTGGGGTTTCTTACTGTTGCTTGTGTATATCAAAGGCAGAATTGAAAAAAAAATGAATCTGACCATCTTAAGTTTGATGAAAGTGCAATTTACCAGTCTGCCCAGGCTGCATCTCTTCCATTGCCTTTGTCGTCAGAGTAATATAAATATAAATGACTAGTGCAAGCAGTAGAGTACCCGCTCATCCTTTTGAGACCGAGAAAGCCGGTCCAAAGTCTTTACATTGGAAGATGCTACAATGTAAACCTATTATACTGTGATGGGTACCATAATGTTGGTTTAGCACACAAAAAGGGAAGGTGCGTACCTTGTAGAATACCGTGGTTAGGATTCGAACTTGCATTTATTGGGACTTGTTTGATCAGATAAAGACTCTTAATGGATCTGATGATTTACGTTTTATTTTTATACTGACCCTGGGTCATACTTCCATTGAAGGAGAGTTTAGATTACCTTTGGCTTGAATGCCTATGAGCAATGTCGCTTTTGTGAATTTATTAGTGTGATTTATAATTTTATGTATAATTTTGTATAATTTTAATTTAAAAGTTTATTTATAATTTTCAGCTTTTTTACAAAACACGCAGGGAGACAAATGTGTTCAACTTTTACACTTTTGCTTCTTCGCACGTATCTTCCTTGCAAGGTTCAGGTTCAGTTGTAGGTTCGGGTTCGCGAGTCGGAGTAGGTTCGGATTCGGATTCATTGCAGGGTTGTTCCGGCATGCAAGGGGCTGGTTCATATTCGGGTACACTGCATGGTTGTTCTGGAATGCAAGGAGCAGGTTCTTCGCAATTGTCACAAGGCTGCTGTGGCATTTCTCCGTAGGACGACATCTGCTGGTAAGATGAATTTTCCATTTCGTAAGGTTCTGGCTCGTCTTTGGGCATCTGTTCGTAATAGTTGTTGTACACGGGGATCTGTTCGGAAGGATCTCGTTGCTCATATGGCTTCTCTTCATAAACGGACTTTTGCTCGTAAGCAGGCTTCTCCTCGTCTGGCTTATCCTCATAGGCTGGCTTATCCTCGTACGTGGGCTTTTGTTCATAGGCGGGCTTCTCCTCGTACGCCGGCTTCTCCTCGTACACGGGCTTCTCCTCGTACACGGGCTTCTCGTAAACGGGCTTTTGTTCGTAGACGGGCTTTTGTTCATAGGCGGGGTTTTGTTCATAGGCGGGCTTCTCGTACGTAGTCTTGTCGTACGCGGGCTTCTCGTACGCAGGCTTCTCCTCGTACGTGGGCTTTTGCTCATAGACGGGTTTTGGCTCGTAAGTGGGCTTTTGCGCGTAAACAGGCTTCGCTTCGTAAGGTTTTGGCGCGTAAGTGGGCTTTGGAGCGTAAGTCGGCTTTGGAGCGTAAGTCGGCTTTGGAGCGTAAGTCGGCTTTGGAGCGTAAGTTGGCTTTGGAGCGTAAGTTGGCTTTGGAGCGTAAGTTGACTGTTTTACGTCACTGGGCTTTGGTGCGTAATATTTTGGCGTGTAAGTGGGCGCGTAATGTTTCGGCGCGTAAGTGGGCCTTGGTGCGTAAGTCTTGGGCGGGTAGAGTTTTTGCTCGTAAGGTATCTGCCCGTAAGATGGCCTTGGATTCGGACTTCCGTAGTACGGTCCAGGGAATGCGATAGCAACGCCGAAGAGCAGGCAGGTACAAATCATCTGCTAGCATTAAATATAAATAAATTAGAAACGAATTGTAAATTTATAAGCCAGATGAAATGCTTACGGTGGCAAAATGCATGTTGAGAATATGGGTTGACTTCAGAGGTATAGATATGGTGGCTTGGCCTCGTGATTTGCTTGATCAGACGCAGAAGACAGGATGACTTAAACTCTACAGAACTTGTCTATTTATACCACAAACTCTCGTCTGTTTCCGTATATCTCTGCCGCATTCTTGGTTTAGTTAGTCGAAATCGAAGGTCAGAACATTACCTTAGCAAGTTTAGAATATTCACTCGGGATTGTTGGGATTCACAGAAGTCCCAACTTCTTAGGTTCAAAATTCCTTTCAAATTTGTGTCTTTTTGTCAACAGCTCTTAATGTAATGCCGAAAAGGTCAAGGTGTAATACCAGAAAAATTCCCGGATTAGCAAGTAGTGGGGGAAAAAGAATAAAAAATATCTTGAATATACCATCGTAGGCTTTCATCTATTTTGTGCTGTTTAATTTTTATTTTGTAATCTACGTTTAATTTAATTTAATATATTAGAGATTGAAAATATAGTAATAAATTAGAGCTTTTAGTGAAACATTTTGTGTGAATTAATACTATGGCTAGTATGTTTAATCGAATATTGTTGATTTACTATTTCTGGAAAATATAATTGAAAATATTTTGTATACGTTTACACATAAAAGTATCTACATATAAATGTAACATAACATTTAATTACAGTACGGTGATTATGTATATCCCAAATTAGCAAGATTTCTGAAGATTCTAACCTTGCCGTTCCTTTCTCTAAACATAAACCAAGGCCACTACAACATTGAGACATTATTGCTAAATTAGCTTGGACGAATCGAAGTGCTATTTGTCACTAATAAAAGGAGTACCACAATGAATCAAAGATTTCATCGCTTTCCAGCCCAGCTAACTACTTACTCACCAATCAAGGGCTCCTAATACGGTATCCTTTTTTCATTACTCGGGAAAACGCTTCAGATGTAATATTTTCCGAGTGGTTTTAGAGTGTGAATTAGTGTTCTCGACAAAATAAGTGCTTATAAAGAGAAAAATCTTGCATGTATATATATTTATAAAGTCTTATAGTCTTACATACCCAACTGTTCGGGATCAAAGGAGCGTTTGGTAGAGTTAACTACTAATACATGATTCACGAAGCCAAAAAATCCTCAAAAGTTTATCAAGAGACTCGAAATCGTTCAATGTACGTATAAAAAACAATGAACTTCGTTAAGGAGGCTGTCTTGGACTGGTATGATTATGGAGGAAGAAGAGGAAGGGATTTTATCTCAAATGAATCATTAGAAAGGACATTGATGGGTTTAAAGGTTGGCATTCTGCATCGCTGAACCCGAAATCCGGTGATGAAATAAAGGAAGTGGTTAACGCTTGCATAACAAACTTTAGAGGCATACACAATTAATAGATACTAGAGGCGAAGAGACAAAAAATGTATATAAACATTTGTATTTTGAGAAAAATATTGTAAGCTTTATACAAAATTGCAGGTGTCACAGTAACAGCACTAATAACTTGGCGCGGCGGCGGGGGCGTACTTCCTTCGAGGGGCATAGTGGGCGGAGGTCTTTCGAGGGGCGTAGGCTTTAGGGGCGGAGTAAGCGGGGACTTTTGGAGTATTGTAGGCAGGAGCTTTACGAGCGGGATAGGCGGGCGCTTTTTGAGACGGATATACGGAGGCCTTGGTGGCGTGGTAAGAGGAGGTCTTTGGCGCGGTGTAAGCCTTGGGAGCTGGGCTGTAGACTTTGACTGGAGTGGGGTAACTCGGTTGCGGTTTGTAATCGCTAGTCTTGTATGCAGGGGGTGGAGCATATGTAGTGGTCGAAGGGTAATATTCGGTTCTGACATCGTAAGCTGTAGCGGACGGAGTGGTAGTTTCGTAAGTTGGATAGGCGGGGGTGTAGAGTGTCGTAGTTTCATACGTGGCCGGAGCGTAAGTGGTTTCGTTGTTTTTGTAGGTGGGTTGAGGCTCATACGCAGGCATTTCGTAGGTCTTTTTGTCCGTGGGGTACGCTGGCTTGCTTTCGTAAGACGAAGGGGGCGTGTAGCTAGCCGGATAGTCTTTCCGGGATGACATAGTTACTGGCAGGATATGCTTCAGGCGTGTAGGCTGGTTTTTCAGCCGGGTACGATTCGGGGTTTTGAGGCTTGGTCTCTTCGTAAGGTTTCTGTTCGTATGGCTTTTCTTCGTAAGGCTTCTCGTAAGGTTTCTCTTCGTAAGGTTTCTGTTCGTAAGGCTTGCTTCGTAAGGCTGTACCTCGTATGGCTTCTGTTCGTAAGGTTTTTCTTCGTAAGGTTTTGCTTCGTAAGGCTTTTCCTCGAAAGGTTTTTGTTCATAGGGCTTTTCTTCATAAGATTCCTGTTCGTAAG
Source organism: Lepidurus arcticus (assembly GCA_003724045.1). Taxonomy (NCBI): domain Eukaryota; kingdom Metazoa; phylum Arthropoda; class Branchiopoda; order Notostraca; family Triopsidae; genus Lepidurus; species Lepidurus arcticus. Next base: position 131,900 of record RJJA01000067.1, on the reverse strand, counting down.
GTTTTGCTTCGTAAGGTTTCTGTTCGTTGGGCTTTTCTTCGTAAAGTTTGTCTTCGTATGGTTGCTCTTCGTAAGGCGAGTTTTCTTCGGCGTATGGCATCTCAGGAGTGTATTCATCTGCGGGCAAGGGTGGTGTTTCTTCAACTTCCATGGCTGAGCTGGGCGCTGTAACGATGAAGCTCAACAACAGCAGGGTGTAACTAGTTAGCTGTAAAAAGTACAGAAATGTCACGGTAAGTATAAACCAAAGCGAAAGCGCTTGATAGCGAAAAATGAAAGTGTTACTTACTTGGAGGAATTGCATGATTGCGGCAGATTGCTATGCTTCTCTTGAACAACTTCGTCTCTAACTCAAATTGCTATAGGTTAGATGGCTTAGTTTCTTCTCTGGTTGTTCCTTGAACAAACTGATGAAGCTGGATGACAAGCTTGGTGTTTATATACTCTCGTGGATGCCGTTTTTGGCTTTTTTTGAATATATAAGCTCATAAAATTGAGCTTATAGTATGCGGAAGGTAAAACTTTAAGGTCACAAATCTACCCAGGTGACCTTTCCTTCCGCACTTATTTTCGCTATAATAGAAGGACTATTCACAGTAACCATAATTCCGTAGAGATGGTGAAGTTGTGTCAGTTGATCTAACGCCGAAATTCTATTCGAACCATATTTTTTTTCTATTTTTGAAAGACAAGAACCGTCAATATATAGTATGCTCTTTAACTTTATAGGTGCTAATGACACAATGAGCTCACACACATTTATAGGAATTATTGGTTTGACTTATGCTTGAAATGCTTGAAAGGTCATATTTTGCAGAAAAAAATCCTAGGTTTTACTCATCAGCCGATACCCGTTCTAATAGTAAATGTTTAGGATTTAACATGTAGTATATCTGTCTCTATTTTATGTTCAGTTTGTAAGTAAAACTATACATGATTTTCTCTTTCACTTTTTTTAAAAATTCGAGACACATTCGAAGTTACATTTATTTTAGCCATTTCAGCTTTACGTTTCTTGGATAAAAGAGGGGGAAACATTTACAAACTGGAGTTTCTTTTACAGTTTTCTTTTTTAAATTTTGCCAAATTTAAGTTCTAACTTGCATAATAGAGCATATAATATTTGGTAGGGGTAGTTCGGTTTAGAAAGAGAGTAAAAAGATATATTCACTTTATTATCTACCGTTAAACTTGACAGAATAGTGTTCAGTTTGCTATTTGGTACAAAATGTGAGCATGCGTTGAAATTTTGCTCAGCGTGTAATTGGTTGATAAAATAAGGTTTCCCTACAGGGTTGTACCTGTTTTTAGGGGCTTCTTAAGAAAGCTATGGGGCATAGCTATAGGAGAAGGATATGTTGACTTTCAAAAATTATTTATACGTAGTTTACTTTTTTCTTTAGTGTAACTCCCAAACCAATGGACAAGCCAAACTTGTGTTTTGGCACAAAAATTATGCAATAGAAGTCAATCTTATTAGCCACTAAATTGTTGCATTAAGAGATTTGCAAATATGTAGATTTTTTTAAAAAAATTCGGGTAATAATTGTATTTTCTTAGAAACATACGCATTTACATGATTGCACATATCTTGAAAAGTCATTGACAATCAGACGGTTCAATATGGTTTAGGGTAGGCAGGAGGTGTGTAACTTATTGGTTTAGGAGCGTAGTACGGCGCTTTAGGTGCTTCGTAGGCGGGTTTAGGGCTTTCATAAGCAGGTTTAGAGGCATAGCTAGCAGTGTATTCTTTTGCAGGTGGGCTGTAAGCAGCACCTGGCTGTCCATAGCTTCCTGGTGCCCCGCCTTCGTAGGTAACATCCGCTCGGTACCCATATTCGTCGGCCACGTACTTGGTCCTTTGAAGCAGTCCATTGGGTAGCAATACAGTGTACTCGCCCTTGGTTGTATACCCGTCGCGTTCTTCGTGTTTCGAATGCTGGTTTCCGTAGTAGTCGTTCACCGCATACTTGTAATCGTACTTAGCAGGCTAGGAACAATAAATGCAAGTTTAGAATGCGTAAAACTATTTTAAGTTTTTAAAAAAACAGGAAAAAAAATTCCTTACCACAGCGTAAGTGTCTTGGTAAGACTGTTTATAAGGTGTGCCGTATTGCTGACCTGGTGGAGCATATGGTTGAGGATTGTAAGGTTGTTTGTTGTACTGTGGGCTTGGCGGCATGGAAGACTCGTACTGACTCGCTTCGTTGTGTTTGGCGAAGATAGCAACCACCAAAAAAACAGTAATCTAAACCCCATAAAAATTAGTACCAATTCAGAATTCTTTTAAAAAGACCATTTAAATGCATATACTTTAATGCTGTATTCTTCAGAGAAGGCAAATTTCTTACCTGACAGAAAATCATGGTTGTGACCTAAGCTTATTGAGCTGCTTGAGATCCGTTTGATGGTTTGGTTAGACTTGTCTGGTCATTTTATAGTCGCTTTGATTTACGGGAGAATTGGAATGACCTTTGACTTGTATGAAGAAAGTCCTTGACGCATACTTGAGTGAATAAGCTTAAAGTGCTTCTATAGCCCTGGACTGGAATGCGCTATACACGCCTCTTATACGAGTTGTGCTAAAGCTGTACGCGCCCTGGGATAATACTTCTCCTCTTGGGTCCTCGAGAATCTACGCTCTGTCCCTTTTTATATTAAAACATGTAATTTTGATCTAAAGTGGGAAAATTACAGGATTTTCTCTTTCATTTACCTACCATTAAACTTGACAGAATAGTGTTCAGTTCGTTATTTGGTACAAAATATAAACATGCGTTGAAATATTGCTTAACGTGTAATTGGTTGATGAAATAAGTTTTCCTACAGGGCTGTTTTCAGAGGCTTCTGAACTTTTAGTGGCATATAGCTAAAGGGGAAGGACATGTTGATTTGTAAAGAGTATTTAAACAAGTGTACCATTTTTTAATGTAACTTCCAATAACAAGCCAAAATCTAGCTCACACATTATGCAATAGAAGCGCCCTTTTTAAAAATGTCAGGATCACTAAATTGTTGCATGTGCTAGATTTGGAAAAATGTTGAAACGTTTTAAATGTGAGTAATAATAATTGTATTTTTTAGAAACATTCGCATTTACAATAGTGCACATATCTTGAAAATTCACAGGTAATCAAATGGTTCAGTAGGGTTTAGAGTAGGCAGGAGGGCTGTAGCTTGGTTTAGGTGCGTAGTACTGCACTTACGGTGCTTCGTAGGCGGGTATCGGGCGTTCGTAAGCAGGTTTATGGACATAGCTAGCAGCGTATTCTTTTGCAGGTGGGCCATAACCAGCGCCTGGCTCTCTGTAACTTCCTGGTGCCCCGCCTTCGTAAGTAACATCCGCCCGGTACCCATACTCGTCAGCGACGTACTTGGTCCTCTGAAGCAGCCCATTGGGTAGCAATACGGTGTAGTCGCCCTTGGTTGTATACCCGTCGCGTTCTTCATGTTTCGATTGCTGGTTTCCGTAGTAGTCGTTCACCGCATACTTGTAATCATAGTTAGCAGGCTAGAAACAATAAATGCAAGTTTAGATTGTGTAAAAACTGTATTTTAAATATAAAGTATTTATTTCCCTTACCACTACGGCGTAAGTGACTTAGTAAGATTGCTTGTAAGTTGTACCCTATTGCTGGCGTGGTGGAGCGTATGGTTGAGGATTGTGTGTTGTATTGCTGGCTTGGCGGCTTGTAAGACCCGTACTGGCTCGCTTCGCCGTGTTTGGCGAAGATACCAACCGTCAAGAAAACAGTAATCTAAATCGCATAAAAAATTATTAGCAATCCAGAATTTTCAAAAAAATACATTTTACATGCATATTCTTTAATGATGTATTTTTGAGACAAAGGTACTTCTCTTACCTGACAGAAAATCGTGGTTTCGAACCAAGCTTGAGCTTCTTGTAAGGAGTTGAAGGCTTGAGATCCTTTTGATGGTTTGATTAGATGTGTCTGATCATTTTCTAGCTGACTTGTGTTACGGAAGAATTGGAATGACCTTTGACTTGTATGCGAAAAGTCCTTGACGCATACTTCAGTTAATTAGCACAAAGTGCATCTATAGCCCTGGACTGAAAAGTGCTGCGCATGCCTCTTATACGAATTGTGCTAAAGCTGTACACGCCCTGTGATAATACTTGTCTCCTCGTGGATCCTCGAGAATCTACGCTCTGTTCCTGGTTATATTAAAACATGTAATTGGGATCTTAAAGTTGAATTTGCGTTACTCATCGGAAATACCTTCTAACTTACCCTCCCTGTAGATTAGTTAGTGCAATTAAATTTCTATTGTGATTTCAAGTCGTGACAAATTCCATGCAACGTTCTTCATTGTGGAATTGATTCGAGAATTGGGTCTTCAGATTCATCTCAACTTTTCCTGAAAACTTAATACCTGCAAGTTTGAACCTAAGTGCGACTAGATTAACGAAAGATGGGTTGTCACATAAGCAAATCGCCTGAGAACACCAACAGCGTGGAGACTAATCAAGGTAAATTACACAGTACACGCTAGATGACGTCACTAGTATATTCTCTTCCTGTGAGTCACATAATTTAATCGCAAGATCAATCCATATACAACCAAACATTCTAAGTTCTTAGGTTGCAAGTTTATGGTCAATTTCGTGACCCTAAAGCCAATCTCTTACAAATGTAACCACAAAGTAGACATTAAGTAACCCATATTGATGGATCATATCCCATATGTACGCCCACCAACCTCTTCCAGAGCGATCGATGAGGCTCCACTGAGATCTTTTTGCCCCAAATATAAAAACAAAAAATAAGTCGTCACCAAATGTTACAGCTTCTCGTTTCGGTAGTCAACACCAGGCCCGTACCCAGGGTGGGGGTTTAAACCCCCATCGAAAGTTTCCGCAAATGAAAAATATACGTTTTTCTAGCATATGCTTTCAAATTGAGCTTTGGTTTTGTTTGACCGTTTTGCTCGAACAACGAGACAACTTGTCTCCTTTTTCGTATCCCCCTTCCCTTACCGGAAAGATTGTATACGACAAAAATAGGATTTCAAGTTCTCGGGTTAAAACTCCCCTCGAAAAAAAAATCCTGGGTACGGGCCTGGTCAACACCATAATAGTAATTTTCGTTTAAACTCACTTTAAACCTAAAATAATGTCTTGGAATTGAACAGTCTCAGGTAGAAGGCTAGGAAAGTTGACTTTAACCAGTTGTACTTCTAACACAATGTACCCTAAAATTTGTCTAGAAAAATAGAAAAAAAATTTCGGAAAAAAAGGAAAACGGTAAGGTATGCGCATGTCATGCCCCTCTCAGGCACCTTTGCGCAGGCTTCGCGTTACCTTATTCACGCGTCAGTTTTGTTACCGTTCCCATCCATTATTGGTGCCGCCAGCTTTGGACCTTGTTGGTTATCCTAGTTTTCGTGTACGGGTCAAAAATAGCTCCGCGAGTACTCAAAATTCTACTTGCTTGAATATTTACTACATTTCCCCTCCACATTCCACAATCCATTCCGATTCTCTCCTGTGGCTGGATCAAAAGGTACACAATTAATTAAGACCTAAGAAAGAAAGAAAATCGTTTCAGTCGGTTCAAAGTGTTGATTGACAACTATAATCGTAGGCTTGCATGCTTCGAATATTTACTTAAGTCCCCAGTGATGCAACATTTTGCCTTTAACTCAAGAATTTTCGCGCAAAAGTCAGCTCTAAAGGACCGAATTATTGCTAAGGGTATATTACCTGTCCTAAATAGCGACAGACATCTATCAATAATTCGATTCAGTGAGGTTGGCGACCCGGGTAGTTGCCAGGCAACTACCAATAACCTGTCTTTCAAAGAAATTTTCTTTATGTGTGATCGATTCATCACTTCCTTTCATTTTTCTTACCTTGCTTGCTTCTTCCTATTATTGTTCACGAAGTAACTTTTTTCCTTTGTGTATTTTCTTTTTAACACCCACTCTCATTTGTTAAGGAACTTTGATAGGTTATAAAAGGTTTGGAGCGAACCATTAATCAGCAAAGTCGCTTTTCACGGGGCTGTCCATCATGTTTCATTAAGGCAGGCGCAAGCAATGGCCTACGGGTAGAACTGTTTTCTCTCTGATATATTGTATCTTTTCTTTTTTTGGGGGCGAGAAGGCTTTGGGTCTGACTTTCGCCTGCGAATGAAAAAAAAAGAGGATTTTTGTTCTTTTTTTCCTCCTCGCCGTGTTCCAGAGGCTCTACGTCTTATTGATCCATTTGCTCGCAATGTACATCGAGGGAGATACAGAAATGTACTGGCACGCACTAACACCGCCAGCAATTAAACGCATTTTATTCACTGCGTGCGCGTGTAGTCAGCCCTAAAAGAATTGGGACCATGGGAAGAGTTTATATACTAACACGAAGAAATTTTCAACTGTCTCTCTCTATTTTTATACTGAACCCGTATCTATTTTTTCTTTTCTTTCTAGAGTCAGGAACCGTGCTGCTGGTACCAGCCGCCGCCAGAAATGCTCTAAGTGCTGAAAAGGAGTCTGGGAAGCTACTACTGACTCACACACTACAAGAAGTCATGGAGATTAATCCAGAGGATGTAGGTGAGTAACCCGCGGCGCCTCCCCATTCTTTTCTCTTGTTTGCTCGCTTTTACAATTGCGTGAACGTCAAAACGAGAGAGAGAGAGAAAAAGGCTAGTTTTCCTTAAAGGGAGCAATTTAGACGAAAACGATTGTCCTAACTTTACTTTGCACGACAAGTTCTTGAACACTTTGGAATCTATTATAGTCTCAGCTTTTCGAAGGTTGCTCAATCACTTCTTTAAATTTAACTAATATTTATATATTTATTATTTGCTATTAAGTAAGGTTACGTTTTCTTAGGAGGAATATGGTTTGCTAGCAATTTATGTTTTTTACTTTTGTTTTATTTGTTTTCGGTTATAGTTCAGCTTGTTGAAGCAATGAATTGCTGAAGACAAAACATTATAAGTATGTCTCCAAAATATCTAAAAGTGTATCTAGGATTCCTAAACCGTATATAGAACAGTGTAGAATAGTTGTAATTAAACCTCAAGATATATGACTTGAGGTTTAATTACAACTATATATCTTATATCTTACTTAGTCAAATATATCTTACTTCGTTGAAATCTGACTAAAATAAACACTGCAATTTACGTTTAGTTATAGTTTTGTCGATTTTAGTTACGGATTCAAGCTATTTATCTTAGGACATACTAGGCATCAAACTCGTTTCATTGAACCTTTTTCTTGGTTGGAATATGTGGATTAACATGAAAGGAGATTTAAGTTTAGGTTAAGTCGAAATTTGCAGCAAAACTCGACCCTAGGGAGCGTTTGTATTCTTGTGATGTATGTTCGCTGCCTCCTAGTCTAATGCAATATTGCAATCTGCCTTCTCTTGCTTTCGTTAGATGGTCCAAGCGTGACAGTAGACGCTGCCCAGTCAGCGCCTTTTGTCTCAGCTCTCAGTAAAGTCCCAGCAATGCGAAGGCACAACTTTTCCTTTTTTGCAAATAAAACCTAATCTACCACGTCGTAACGAGTTGGTCGCGTAACGTTTCTCTTTTTTTTTGGTTAGCTGCGTTCTTTTGTTGCTCCTCTTTTTTAGAAGCTGGTCTATTTCTGAAGAAAAGTCAAGATCGATCAAGGAGAGACTCTAGGTTTTGAAAACAGGAATCCGACACTTTGATTAGCCAAAAGCCATAACTTTTGGTCGAAAAGAAAACGTGCGAAGTGCTATTCTGCTTTTTTCGTCCCTTGTCCCTTGAATGCTCCCTGCTGTACCAGGCCTGAGCTTGGCCGATTATCGACTCCTGAATAGCACGTTGGTCGTGCCGCGCCATGCATAAGCAATATGTACTACCCTACACAAAAGTTGAAGAAGAAACTCCCAGGCACAGACACATACTACACACTACACCGCGGGCGTGTTTCCGTCAGCTCCCTTCTATTCCGCCAAGTTCCAAGCCCCGGGGTTCTCGCAAAGTTTAATCAATACTCTTCAAGTCCTAAAACTGGTCCCTAAAAACCGAAATTGGAAAGCAGAAGCTTTTTTAATATTGCAAGTTATTAAGGTTCAAAGAGAACTTAAAAATAGGGGCCTAAAAGTGCAATTCGCCATGGGAAAAAAACGTCTCACCTTTTTGCTGTTCTATATAAAGTACATGGTATAGTACTCTAATGTCCAATTTTGGTTTCTTCTCTAGGCGATTTGGAGCACGCAGCAACGAAAATCCAAGCCACGTTTCGTGGGCATGTCGCGCGGAAACAAGCCGAGAAAGTGAAGCAAGAAACCGATTTGAGCAAGCAATTGGAAAAACTGGATTCGAAGGTATAACAAGGAAGCTTATCAGCCTCAAAGAATCTTAAGACCGAAGGATTTTGGTCTCATTGTATTTTTTTCCCCTTTCTTGTCTTTTCTTTTGCAGGGCTCTGGAGATGAGGAGCTGGACGTTGACTTGTCAGATCCTAACTTGAACAAAGCCGCTGTGAAGATCCAAGCGTCATTCAGAGGACATATGGCCCGGAAGGAAGTTATGGAAACTATCGACAAGTCACCGGAGTCGAACCCTTAATTAGTTGCACAAACCTTTCTAGAACCTACTTTGTAAAAGGAAAGAAACAAAAGCGTCGAATATGGAAACGATCGGCTGGGTCTTTATCACAGTGACGTCATATTATCGTTTCCCACGTTTCTTAAGTTTGGAATAGCATTTCTGATTTGCCCCGAAAAAAATCCTTCTTGAGAGTCTTCTCTTCTATTATTCTCTCATCTTATTCTCACTTTCTTCTCATTTTCTTGGTCCAAAAAATTTACCTTACAAACGTTTGCATCGTGTTTACCTCCATGTTCCTCTCCTACAATATGGGCTTCTTTTCTGCTTTCTTTCTCGAGTGTTTGGTTTTCCAAACTTGGATGATCAAATATGTATCCATTAAAAGCTGCTAAGGAAGTTTTATTGTGGCTACACAAACTGAATGCCATCTTGAGTGGAAGTTGTAAACCTAATCCACTACGCATTAATCTTTTTACGACAATAATATTACTGCCCAAGTTATTGAGCAAAAGAAAAGCCCTGCCGCGAAAAATTCAAACTAATAGCGATCTCGAAATGATCTCCCCTTCTCCAGAGACAATCTTTCATTCGTTGATAGAACTTGAGAACAATTTTTACTATGTACTACCCTATTTGAAAGATGTCTCTTCTCCCCTCTGGGACGTTTTCTTTCTCATTATAATTCTTGAACATATTTTCCCCTCTTCCTTTATGCGAGACTAAAACATATTGTATTGCGGTTTGAGTCATTCCAATAAACACGTCTTTCCATCCTATTTTCTCCCCCTCACGTTCAAAAAGGAAATCCTGCGTCGGTTGGCTTTATTGTTAGAAATATAAGTTTTATTCAGATTCTAAACCGGAGGAGAATATTTTTTCAAACTGTCAACTTCTTCGTTCTTTGCACGAAAGGAGAAATTTATTTTCGAGATTCATTACGTTGCCTTTTAGTTTCATTTCAAATGTCAAATTTGATAAAACAAATGGTTTCTTCTATTTTTAAAGATTGAAAAGAAATAGAATTGGACACTGGATATATGTATTTTAAAGCACTTCAAATGGATACGTAGCCAATGGCGTGCCATTTGTATGGAAATGTAGACGCGTTTAAGGCTAATTATCTTTTTAACTAAAAACGTGGTATTCGCTTTTTCTTTTCCATTTACTTTTGTTACGTTTTAAAGAAAAATGTAAAAAGAAAGCGAATCTGGGCTTCCGGGATTTATTTGGTACTTCAATTTCCCTATTTTAGTTTTACAGGCAATATTCCAAGAGTCGTGACTCTCTCCATCCAGGTTTTGACGTTTTTACTGTTCAACTATGTGCGGTTCCAGGTCAAAGAAAAGTGGAGCCAATGCATACTGGGTTTCTTATTGATTCAAACTGGCTACCATTTTCGAAACTTTTGTCTTAGCTACATTATTTTTAAAAGTACGACGCTAACAAATGTTATAGATTAAACAAGGTCTTTTAAGGTTTTTACAAGGTAAGGTAATAAGTATAAGGGTGAACTGGGCCAAATTAAAAGAAGATTCGAGGGTATAAGGCTCATAATTAAAAAAGCAGAAATTAATATGAAATGACAGAAAACGCTCACGAGTTGGGTTAATGAGGCATTTTCTCGAAGAAAAAGATTAAAAGTCGACAAGTTAGATGGCACTGGCTAGTATCTTGGCATTGCGTTAGGCTAGCATTATTTTGTTTTCAAGCTTTTCGTTGAATTTCTCTCCTTTTGGCTATAATATGCCAGCAGAGCTGTAATCTCAAAGTATTCTCAGTTGGAATGAACCTTGATCTCTTCTAGGAGCTCACGCCACTTTTTGGTGGATTCGTCATCCTCGTCAGCATCATCGTCGGCAACTTTGTTGGTAAGTTCTTCGTCCTCTTCTTCGTTATCTTCATAATCGTCGTCGTCCCAGAGGTCATCTAGCTCGTCAGTGCTTTTGGTTTCTTCAGGAGTACAGGTTTTGGACGTACATACCCAGCTGCCGCATGCGCAGACGCTGGAAAAGTTTTACAAGATCATTAGATTAGGGGTCATGGCTTAATCAAGATGCCGGCCTAACGATCTTACCAATCATTACAATCGACCATAGTGCGGGCCCCATCTTCAAACTTTTTCCCTTCCAAGGAACACACTGTACAAGAAAAGTAAGGTAATATAATCAATAACTGCAGCACCTTCAAGAGAGCCTACTTTTCGAAACTGATGTGAAGTCCGGGTTCATGATAGTCTTAAATTCTTCGAAACTTAGTCTCCAATCCGAGTCCTTGTCGCCTTCATCTACAATGGCATCAACGCACAACGCCCTAGGTAATGAAAATATTAATTATTCATATAAATGTATAAGCAAATTTGAGTTTTAAATAATTCATTTAATTAAACACATAGCCGTAGTAAAATAAACCGACTGAAGCTATGAAGCTAAGCCTATACGAGGTGTCTTAAACGCCCCAGGACCGGCGCTGGGATTTATGCTCATGAATCTGTGAGAGTAATTCAATTTCAGCTATACTCTTTCTTATGCTCATATTTACGAGTTAATACTAAAATAATAATAGGACAATTCAACGAAAATGAGCTTTGTTTTGAGTGGGACAGAATCATAAACAGTTTACTGCTAACATCAACTAGTTTATCTGGAAAAATGGTAATAAAGTGATGCCACCGGGAAGGTTTTATTACTTGACGAGTTGATTATTGGTCGATGACGTCTTCGCAGGTGAAGCCACGTCTTTGACGCAATTAAGGAATTCATTAGCATCAAGGATACTATCCTTAGATGTATCGCAGCTGTAGAAACGCCCCCAAAGCATTTCGTGGTTAGTTAAGCCTGGACGGTACCACGATTGATCGTTTTGGTGACGCCGGAAATGCGCCAGAATATCCTTGCGTAAAGCATTACGCTCACTCTGGAAGCAAACCACTACCCAAATAAAAAGTATAAGTTTACCAAGGTACAATGTCAACTATTTGCTAGTTTACCTGGCCGTTCTGCTAAATTATCAGCATAAAGTTTTTTGTCCTTCTTTGACGCCTTTTTGGTGACTTCCCCAGCCTTGGATTTAGGTTTGGGTTTGGGACAGTAGCCTTTGCTCACCACTCGTATGTGGGTTTCCGTGTGACACGCTTCTTTGTGTAAGAGGCAGTAATTGTCATAAGACTTGCCGTTGGAACCGCAAACTGGCACGAAGTGGTCCTCACACGATTGAACGCAAACACAGGCTGGAGAACCGTTGGATTGCACGCGACATTCCCGACCAGCTCGGCAAACGATACGATCGCATATTTCTATTATGTACATAAACGGGGTTATTTCTTCACGAACGAACTTAGAAAAAACTTCCTTCACACTTAATTATATATTTAAAAAGAAAATAATTGGAGAATCTCCGCGGTTAATTTTCAGTCCCCGAATTTTGATTTTTTCCCTCTTTTATTTGATTTTTTTAATAGGGTAATATTATGTCTATGCCGAAAGAGGGGAAAAGCGTGACGATTTGCAGGGTTTCATTTTTATCCGTTGGCACTTACCTTCGTCGTATCCTGAAAGTCCCTCCTGTGAAAAGACATAAAAACAGGATAAAAAAACGTGGACCATGCTCCATAACGTGCTTAAGCATGCTACCGCGGGCTTAATAAGAAGAAAAAGGAGTTTTCGAGAAGGATTTACAAGCCATTCACACAAGTCACGCAAGATTGGAAACAGGGATGGGAGTCAGAGACTATTATTCCCAGCAAGGATGGCCAAATCAAAAAGAAACAACAACTTCTACTTACCACGTCAGTGGCCCTAATTAATGATGAACACACGACTATTAGACCTAGGATCAATGGGATTCTTGCTGACAGTCGGATCCAGGAATCCTAATCAGAAATGTCACCAAGAGAAGGTTCGAGTTAATGACTATATACGTCACTATCCATCTGGTGTGACGTAGACTGAGGTCAAGACGTAAGACCTCTCAGCTTGCAATTGGGACTTTATAACAATTAAAGCTGGCTTACCATAATTGCTTCAATTGTTTAACTTCAACGCTTTAAATTACAAGGGAAGTTTGCACTATTCTTAGTGTTACGGAAAAGCTCACTGTCGGTTATGTAGAATTACTGTTTTGGCAGTCCTTATTGTAAAGGTTGGGAATATTTTGTGAGGTGTGCTGTCAAGCAGCTCCCTTTTCCTTCTCGTCTGGCTGAAAATGCCCAAGTGGACTTGGGCTAGACTTGGCGAAGGAAGGAATGAACATCCTAAACAGGTTTGAAGCACCTTTGGGTATGCATAAGCGGAGAAGAAGCCCGTGAATGCCCTAATGTAAAAGAAGACACAGGTATAAAGCGAAAACATAGCGAAATCAACACGATATGGAACGTAAGGGTCGGTCAGGTAACCTTTCTCAAAAAAGCATGATACTGGTCTGGTGACGTCACGCTTCCATGATTTGTATCTGGCTCTCCTTTCGCGGAAGGATTTGGAAGTGTGACATCATTTCATTTCAAGTGGATTGTCCTTATGAAAGAGGTGGAAGATAGTCCATGCGAAATTCGCGGGAGCTCCCATATTTTCCTAAACTCTCACTAGATCGCGGATGAGTATATATTTAGTGACTATTTTTGTAAAAATGGTGACATGCTCTCCCACGCTTTAAATTTGTGATCGCAAGTTTTTCCATGTCTTCAAAACAGTAAATTAGCCAAGAAGAGTGTTTATATTGTATTCTGAGATTTATGCATTGGCACGAACAAGGTAAAATTTATTTGTTCCACAAGCTGAATGGTAAGTTTGAATGAATCGCATTCTTTAAATGTTTATATTGAAAGGTAGAACTGGAACTTGAGTTTTAATTTTAAGTTGTACGTGAACTTTCTTCTGAATGTAAAATAGATTTTGTAAATTCGTTCAGATACCCCGCTTGTAAGCTTGCTTAAGATTGATATGATTGATTTATAAAAAAAAAAATTGCTTCTTGTTTGCAAATGTGAAAAACTGAAAAGCGTTATTTATCAAACTTTGAGGTGATAAATTCCTAGGGTTGATAAGATTCAAATATTTATAAATGTTGTTATAAACGTGAGTATCTAGATCAAGTAGCAGGAAAGGAAAACAGAGTTGCTTTTGTAGTATATATATTTGCATCTTGCAGCTTATTGATAGATCAGTTACAGCAAGGCAAAATCATGCAGCAATACCGGCTTGCTGAAGTATTAGTAAAGTGGGCGGATCAGTCCCATGGGTAGAGCGTGACCAGCAGCCGCAGGGGCAGTGGAAGCATAAGGTTGCATCATGATTGCTGCCACTTGATGGCTGTAGCCTCCGTGGCCACCATGGTCGCCACCAAAGCTGCATTAATATAATAATTTTAATTTAAGAAAATACGTTTTACCAGTTTACTTACTCGCCACCAAAACCATAACCGTGACCGTCTCCGCCACCATGTCTAAATTCCAACTTACTGTAAGAAACGTTTCGAACTTTATGAATTAAATGTCTTACCCGGCACCGCCTCCTCCACCAGAGTAACCGCCATCATGCCCTCCATGTCCGCCTCCACCTGATTGACCACCTCCGTATCCTCCATGACCGCCATATCTGTAAATTTTCCAAAACGTTCTAAATAGCGTGTAATTATTTTTAAAATAAAAAATCTTACCCGCCATCGCCGCCTCCACCAGAGTGGCCGCCTCCATATCCACCGCCTCCACCAGAGTGGCCGCCTCCATATCCACCGCCTCCACCAGAGTGGCCGCCTCCATGTCCATCGTCTCCATGCCCACCGCCATATCTGTCGTAAGATCGCCAATGGTTAGCAATGACTAAACCAAATTGATATATTGATATCTTACCCGCCTCCTCCGCCTCCACCGGAATGTCCACCTCCATTTCCGCCGTCGGAACCGCTGCTCTTAGAGTTAGAGCTTTTTGAACCATGCGAGCCTTGAGCAGAAATTAAGTTATCATACCATTGCAATCTGCTTCTTACGGTTAATACCTTTCTTTCCGTAATTGCTCTTGTGATCTCCGTAATTATCATAGTAGCTACCCTTGTCATCATAACCTTTCTTAGAGTGGTCATCATGGTCTTTTCCTCCCTACAAACCGGATTAGAACAATTAGATTCAAACCTTTGCTCCGAGTAGTAATGTTATAAATGTTCATACTTTGTAACTGTCTCCGTAGTATTTATCTCCCTTGTTGGAGTCGTGGAAAGCATGGAACTCATCGTAGTCCTTGTAGTATTTAGAATCATCTTTGTCGTCGTGGAACTGCTCGTCCTTCTTGTATTCTTCCTTATGGTAGACATCTTTGTGACCCTGTTTGAATGGTTAGAACATCAAATAATACCGGATCTCATCTTAACCTGATCAATTAACTTACCTTGGTGCTATGTCCCTTGTTGTTGTGTCCTTTGTCTCCCTTTTCGTGTCCCTTTTTACCCTTCTCTCCCTTATCGGAGTGACCCCAGTTATTTCCTTTGTAGTCACCTCCTACAAGAAATTACTAGTTAAATACCACCCTAGTCTGTTTCTTATCTTCAGAACTTACCTTTATAACTCTTCCCACCCTTGTCGTAGTGATCTTCATGTTGCGACTTAGCATGGTCTCCCTTCTTACTTCCCTATAATAAAAAACTTAAGCTACCAGCTAAAGTTAATTCCGACAGTCTTACTTTGCTTCCGCTTGCATCGTGATGACCACTCTCGTCTTTATGGGATGATTCATCCGCATGCCCTCCGCCGCCTCCACCACCGCCTCCATGCCCTCCGCCGCCTCCTCCTCCACCGCCTCCTCCTCCACCGCCTCCTCCGTACCCTATAAAGAAACATTTAAATTAGTATTATTTTTTGTGTGTAACTGTTTATTTAGTATTTAGTTAAGTAGTACTATTGTATATATACCAGAAGCTGCAAGAGCGAGGTCTTCAGCTCCGTCCAGTGGTACCGCTACCCAAGTTTCTTCAGCCGGCGTTGTTTTGGCTGTAGCAATCGCGGCAGCAGCAATGACACACAGATACTAAAATAGGTGATAATTGTTGAAATGGTTCGATTTCGTTAACTAATACTTTACCAGAGAGAGCCTCCATTTTGCCATGGTGTTGAGTTAGTCTCGCTTCAACTGAGCTGTCCTACTAGGAAGACAGCAGAGGAGGAAGTGAATGATTTTGTCTGGAGAATTGGTCCCTTTTATATTCACGTTGACACCTTACTTTCTGATACCTTGTTGAAAAAACTGCTTAAAACGCTCGCTCTCTTTCACGACTTGCGCTTATAGCCATGGTGTCATGCACGTTTAAACGTCCGAACGGCTGAATGATTTCAGGAAGACGTTGAACTAAGTGAGGGTTTTTTCTTTCACGTTTTATTCGTGTCTGGATTTGCTTTATAGATTAAAGCTTTATCCACATTTTATCGTACTTGGACTAAGATCGCTTTCACCTGTTCAAGTGTAGCTTAAATGTACCGTACGTCAACGTTTCCTATAGTGTCTGTTTTGAAAGTAACGTGCGTGTAAGAAGTTTTAATTGCAAATGTAAGAATTAGGCAAAAACGTGTATCTATTTATCAGTATATTGAGGTGAAACTTTTAACTTTTATGACTAAGTGAAAAAAGTAGAAAGTAGAGGCAAGAAAATTTAGTGACTTTAAAAATAATATTTTCTTTGTCCTCGTTCTTAGTAATTGTTTTAAATTTTTGTCAACAGCTCGAGTATGCGCATTTGGAACTGGTTTTTAGCAGACAACGAATTGTGCCTCTTTTTGCCATACGTCCGAATAAACTTTGTAACCTGTTTTTAAAGGATTAGCAAAAAACGTTGCCAAAAAAATAATTGTGAACTAGTAAGAAACTGTTTAAGACCAATTTTCGTATTGAATTTTCGCAAAACGATTTGGACAGGTGTGAAGATTCTGTTTTTTAAAGTTTATGACTCCAAGAAATTGGAAATCTGTTCTAAGTTCGCCAAGAAAGCTAGTTAAACCTAATTATGGTTACAATATTAGCTAAATAATTGTAAAGCTCTTGTTTTTATACTATTCTTGATGAAAAGTAATTAAAGAATTTCTAAGTTCAGAAAGATTTGCGTCGGATTAAAAGAATACCGCAAATTCGTTTGCCAGTGTATAGTGTATTGAAACATATTGCAAGTGGGTTAGTGACGGGGTTCCTATTATGCCGAACTCACAGAATTACACTGCAGGTATTTAGTTATATAGGTCTAAATTACGTTCCTTCTTTATAGAATAGGCCAAAAGGCATAGTAATCGCCAATGTTGCACTGGTTAATGCCTCGCAAAAGGAAGAAAAAGCCATTGGTACCCCATCCATAGCCCCAGGAGTTCTTAACGTGCCAGTAGGGTTTGCTATCCTTAATACCCCAGCCAGCAATCATTACTACGTGGTTGTGAGGACCGTTGCAATATCCGTCGAAAAAACATTCCCGCTATAGTGAACACGTTAGTTATGTATTCTTGGCTTCCAATATGAATTTTAAATGAAAGCCGTACCCGTAAAAGTGTCCCCAGTCAGCGCCCATGTGAATGTAGATGGCAACAGGTCCATTAGCACTCGTCATAGCGTTCAATAGGCCATTATCGTTCCATTTTTGCTCGTAACTGGGGTAACGCCTGTAATCCTGTAAGCCTGTAACGCCTGTAACCACTAAAATCGCGTGTTGAGATTGAAGGATTCTTATTCCTTTTTGCATTTTCCCATCACGAAAGTCATGACGTAGCATTTGTCGGAAACTAATGCTACGTCACCGCCGCAGGGCCCACATGACCTCACTGGCCCATGGCAAAAAATGCCCCGTTTGGATTTTAGACTTCTTCTTTTCTTAATGTCTCAGTTATTATTTCGCGCATGATAAAAAGAAACATATAACCGGAAACTGGATATGTTTTTATTATTTATTTATTTTAAGATATAAGTTGTTTTGTGGCTGTTGCCCTTTGAAGGAAAAGTTCGGTATCGGTTGGAATGAATCAACACTTTGTTTAGTTCGCTGTACAGCACAGTGACGTCACGGGGTTTTGCCTATCTTCATTATTGAGCAAATGCCAACAGGTATAAAAATACGGGAAGTGTCACTCAATGTTTTAATTTCTTTATTTTTATTCTGTTTATATTAAAGACGCAGTTTTTAGTATGGAATTTTTAACATTGACTAATTTAATTTAACAAGACGAACATTTCGTTTGATATCGAGCAAGTGTATTGCAGTGCAGAAGGGTATAGGTTCTTTCGTATTATATGCTATTATAATTACCGTGATACAGACAATGATAGCAAAGGTTCTCTTTTACAAGTTGGGCCACCAAGCGTTACCGCTTCCAACGTTGCAATGATTAACTCCTCGTTTAAGGTACATAAACCCGGCAGCGCCCCATGTGGTACCCCATGAGTTCTTTACAAGCCAATACGGTTTGCCATCCATAGTGCCGTAACCAGTAATTATTACTGCGTGGTTGTGAACGCCACTGCATGCATAGTCAAAGTAACCTCCTCTGTGCCCATGAATACCGCGTTAATAAGTTCTAACTTGAGTTTCCGATGACAAGAAACCATTACCCATAGGCCTGAAAGGCAGAACTTGCGTAGATATTAATAGCGACAGGTCCCTTAGCTGAGTTCATAGCATTCATTAATCCTTGGTCATTGGCAAGTTGTTGCGAACTGGGATACGAAGAGTAACCTACTAAAGTACCAGTCTTTGTAACCGATTTGCACGCTACAACCTAATGGTTTACGAATAATTAGAATTTGATGAAGTACACGTATCTGAGAAGGAAATTACCGTTTTGCTGTTGAGTTGCTGGTATAGAAAGGCACTTTCCAGAGCTACACCGTTAGACATAAGGAAGTTAAGTGACCAGGGAACGGTTCCACCATTGCAGCCCAGGTTTCCATTAGCTGAACTACAACTTACCACTTGTTGCTCACTGAAATCACGATCTAATCCGTATTTGTTGTAATAGTACCACCTAAAACACAATACTGTAATTAAGTTGTTGTGTAAGGTCAAGGCACGGCTTTTTTACTCATAGACTCCAATAGTCGCAAAAGAGTAACAGCAGCCACATATACCCTGATTACGGACTCCTTTATTAGTCCGACCAGCCAACCAGTCAACCTGTACGTATTTTTACATATTATGAATCAGATGAACTGCAGTTTCCGCAAATTATGTACCGTGGCAACAAGCTGACGACTGTTTTGAATTAAAGGTACCACGTGAGCGCCAGGGTGGGATGTGTTGGCCATTGGCGGTACAGGTCTTAACATAGTCTCCTTGAATTCCTCCTCACTCTGTGGAGAGAAATTGTGTTAGATAACCAGGGCTATCAAAAGCTTTTGCGTTAGTTTATTATGTACCATGTCGGAGAACTGGTTGTGGCGCATGAACCAGGACTGGTTACCTGCTGCATATTCAGTGTTATGGTGTTTGATTTTGTCTTCGTTGCTATTGAAATTGGCGCGAGACTTGGATTCTTTTTCTGGGGTTTCGTACTTCTTCTTGTGCTGATTCTGAAATGGAATAGCAATGGCAGAAATTAACAAAATTGAATCTATCTTGTGTCCTGAAAGTTTAATCTGAGGTGTACTGTACCTTAAAGTCTGCCCAGGCCGCATCTTTTTCCTTGTCTTTGTTATCAGAGGGGGCGCTCCATGAAGTGGCGACGACTAGTGCAAACAGCAGAAATACGAAGGTAAGCTTCATGGCAGACAGCTTACGCTCTAGCTTTGGAATAGTTAACCAGAGGCGTGTAAAGAATATACCGCTCTTGCTCTTCCAGGATTTCTGTCCTCCTTATATACTGGGAATTGGTTTAGCTCTTTCCTTCAGAAACTAGTAATTATAATTAATTACTTTCCTTGCACCTGCGGGAAGTTCATTGTCAGCATCTTTTTAGAATAGGATCTGAAATTGCTGGGCTTGTGTAGTTGTGCGGATTTTGTCGCCTGTCTCCCGGTCCTAACGACCGAGTGCTAATTTGACGTTATTGTTATGGGCTTCCCCGCTTGACACTTTTGGAAACAGAACAAGATAAACAGAATAAGATAACGTCAGCAATCCATTTTTGATTCACGAAGAAAAAGTTGCTTTGGACCTTTTTGGCCATTCTGGATTATACATCTGGAAAAAGTCATATATATTCGCCATTTAATATCTTGGTTGTTCCGTTACCAGACCTCCTAAGGAATCCCTTATGTCCAATACTTCTATGCCGGATTTCCATTCAAACCGCTTATATCGTTAAAAATTAATTAAGCTCTGATTTCATTTTAAGACTAATGCTATAATTCTATAAATGAATATAATTTATATTGTTAGCTAAAGCATTTTTTAAACCCGAAGTATATATACTTAGCCACGATTCTAATGTTCTCCTATATCTTCGTCTAAAAAGGAAATAAGGAATTAATGTGTAATAAACTGTGTTAACGCTTTGTTGGAGGTATACAAGTTATCCAATTATTGTATATCCTTCCAATGTCCCAGCTGTTAATTCAGCCAGCACACTGGCGATAGAATCTAAAGCTCACAAAGCACCAGTTTTTATTCCTTTGCGTCAATTATCTATTATATTTGGTCAAATTTCTAAAGAATACCTGGCCGTAAGATGTTGCGTATTTTTAGTCCCTCTCTGTTAATGGATTACTCATAATCGTCGTCCTAAACAACTGTGTATGTAATCGAGTTAGCCAGATATTGCGCAGCTGTTCCCATATGTTCTCCCTTTGTTGGCATATTTCTCAGTTAATGTCTAAATACACTGTGAAGTAAGCTGTCTTAACCTGTGGTAATTTGCTGTTTACCAGTTTTGACTCAGTATAGTCAGTACGTCGTCAATTTTTTCTCGTTTCTGCAAGAGACTACTTTTTTGCTTCACCATTTTAAAGCAGCAGTAGAAACAATTATATATTCCGTGATTTATATACTGTATTTATATACTTCAGTTTCGTATAATAGGGTTTCAAGACTAATACAGAAACAACCCCATTCCGATTACAGAATGGTAGGCCACCAAGCGTAATCTGTGCCAACACTGCATTGATTGACACCTCGCAATAGGTACATAAATCCATTAGCACCCCAGGACGAACCCCAAGAATTTTTGACATGCCAGTACGGTTTGCCGTCCTTGTAGCCGTAGCCAGCAATCATTACTGCGTGGTTACGTCCACCGCTGCAGTAACTGTCATAAACCGCTCCACTAAATGGTGAACACAAATACATGTTGTTTGAGTATTTTTACCACCCACAGTTCAAGACAAATTTACCCGTACAAATGCCAGTCATCATTCACGTGAATACCCATTGCAATAGGTCCCTTTGCTGATATCATTGCATTATGAAGTCCTTCGTCGTTAGTGAGCTGGAGGAAGCTGGCGTAACCGTAGACATTTCCTAAGCTAGCAGCTCTCATGGATGACCAGTACCGACACCCAGAGACCTATAGTAATTAGCGTACATACAGGCCTATATGCTAGATAGTACTTTGTGAATAAAAATTACCGCGGTCGTAAAAGTTTGCTCGTATGGATAGTTCCACTCAGCCGCAATGCCGTACGCCTGTAGGTACCGGACGGTGTTGTCGATACTCCCTCCTCCACAACCATTATTTTTATACGCATTGCTGCAGCTTACCACTTGTTGCTCACTGAAATCAGGACTACCGCCATACTTGTAGGAGTGATACCACCTAGGTTGATAAAAATTATGTTTGAAACGTAAAGTTTAGTTCAAAGTTAGTACTCAAGGAGTCCGATAGTGGCGAAGGCATAGCAGGAGCCACAAACACCCTGATTCCGTACACCCATGTAGCGCACTACGGAATAGTCGACCTATAGGATTTGGGGAAAAATAAATTAACTTGAATGTTGATGCATAATGAGTTTACAGTGGCAACAAGTTGACGAGTTTCAGCTGTTTGATTGGATTTGATTAAGGGTAGAATTTCAGCACCAGCAAAAGACGAATTAGTTGGTGCCAGCTTGCTTAACATCGCTTGGGCAAACTCGTCCTTGGTCTAAGAATGTTATTTTAGCCAATATTAGCAGTATGTCATTTTTCAAAAATGTCTACCATGTCGGAGAACTCGTTGTGGTTCATAAACCAGGAAATATTGCCAGCCGCATGAGCAGCATTATGTTTCTTGATTTTAGCGTCGTTGCTGTCGAAATTGGCACGGGCTTTGGATTCCTTAGCTCCAGTTGTGTATCGTTTGTTGTGCTTGCTCTAAACAGACTATCTTAACACAGTTGAATTTTTAAATAAATTTTACCTTGAATTCACCCCAGACTGTGTCTTTTTGATTGCCTTTGTCATCCGAGGGGGCTCCCCAAGAACTTACGATGAGCAAGGCAGACAGCAGAAATATAGCGCAGGTGATCTTCATGGTAGATCAGCTATGTTCTAGTAGCAATGAAACCAGAGACTGTGAGAGGGAAATGCTCTCTTCTTACTATTCCAGTATTTCGTGACCCCTTATATATACTCCAAGTTTTCTTAAGCTTTAATTATGTCCTCCTGCTGTGGTACTGAAAACCCTATAAATCAGTTAACTACTTTCCTTGCACCTGCGGGAAATCTTTTGTCACTTATATTGAGCGAATTTGCACACTATCCGTAGTTCCAACCTCGGATTGTCTCGTAAAATATAGTCTGTCGTGTACTTTGTTATAGTCGACAGACGTCAGCGTGTATGGCAACTTTGACATCAGGAAACTTCTTGTTAGCAATGATGAATTTCAGAAACATTTTGAAATCTATCTGGAAACGGCTCAAGTTACCAGCTCATTTCATCGACTCCAACCCCCGATTTGGGTAATCTAGATACTTAAGGCAAATAAAGAATTTAGATTAGATTATTAAGGCAAATACATTTAGGTTATTAAGGCACATAAAGCATCCGTCTATATGACGTGCATCCTAACGAAGAATAACATATTGCAACTTAGTTATGACGGACTTTGTAACCTTCAGGTTCAATGTCAGCAAAAGACACGAGGGACTTTCCCGCATATCACGGCTTCCTCTGTTACTGGCATTAATTCACTAGTTGTGTTTTTGCAGCTCATACAGTATTTGTCCTATGATAAAAAAAACTTGGATGACGTGTTTACTACTTTTAAAGGTTTTTAAGAATATATTGTTCCTTAAGTCACAAAAATTACGTATTAAAAAGCATAAATCCGAATTTTCCACGAGATTTTTTGGAAGCACGAGTGTTCAGAATTATTGTCTTGCGAAACCGAAGTCAGGAAAGTGCCTATAAAGCAGTGAGTCACAGCATGTATTGGAATGCAAGACTACCAAGAAAATACACGACTTGTATATATGACTGGTGCCCATACCCTGGTTTTGTGGTAGGCCTACGTATTAAGAAAAATATTTGGATGTATTGAGGTTAAACGGGATTTACGCTGCTCCTAAAAAAACGTGTTAAGGTAAATTAAATATGATTTCTAGACCCTTTTCTCAGCTAGATCGTGCATTTTTAAGACTTAGGTCAATCATTTTTCTCTTCGTTTACGATTTCATATTGGTGCTCCTGTTGACCTTTCTGAATGCGGTTCTGGTCGTCGAGTTCTAACTCGGTAGCACTAGTTTTCTTTCTCGTGTTGTTGTTCTTCGTTATCGTCGAAGGCTTGGTTTTCGTGACAGACAACGTTTTCGGTCTGAGGCACTGTTTCCATTTCAATAGTTTTTGTCACCTCGAGTTCTACCTTTACCTCCTTTATTTTCTCATTCTTTGCTACCGTTACAGGTCGACCTATTAATATTTCATTGGTTAGGAACTTCAAGATAATGATTGAGGCTAATCCTTACGTTTATCTGTGAAGGCAAAAATAAGTTTCTCCAAATTCAAAAACGGTAATTCGATGCTAGTCGATATAATGAAAGCTAAGCCCATGGAAATAGTCACATGTGAAATATAAGTGAGAGCCTAAAATTTGGTTAAAACTTCGATTTTTTACCAGTTTTATAATAGGCTTATTACCATATCTATGGGCGTGTAATAAGAAGACATACGGGCCCGTGAATTGTACATGTTAATCCAGTGTATGTGCGTTAAGTATGTGGTGTACGTGAGGCGACTTAGAGGCACGAATCCTTCCCAAGAAAGAAACCGGTCAATGAATCCTGGAAATGATGAAAAGTTGTCATTGATTTTTTTTGTATGCTCGTTCATTTTACCTCCATAACCATGTACACAGGCGAAAACGACCCATCCTAGAATAAGGGCCCAGGTAAATCGATGCAATCCTGCATAGGCCACTCGTAGCATTAAAGTTATGTGTGGGGTACGACTCTTGAGTTCGTAGTCGTACATGCCGTAGACTATAGTCAAACCTAGAGCGATTGATATCGCCCAACCAGCAAATACAGTTAACTAAATAAACGCGTCAGAATAATATCTAAGTCAGAATTTGGTAACACATATTTGGGAATCCATTACCGGTTGTAGTTTCGGTGGTTTTCCTCTTGTCTTGTGTAGAGCCCAGCCTATGAAAATACCCACTAAATAGGGAGCGATACGGCACCAAGGTTTCTCGTAGTATAAAGAAAAGAAATCCGCAGAATTTAAGTCACTAGAAGAATTAAACTTTATATCTTTAATAAAGTGTTATTTAAAAAGAATCTTACTATCGCAATTCCAACAAAGTTGGTGGCAGTTGGTTCACGCCAACAATAGATAGAGTTACTACAAGGAATCCTGCAGTTACAAAGCCCAACCATGCTAAACCCGCACGACGCCATTTCCATAGCGGCCAAATAACGAACGGAGTAATGAGGAACATTTGCATATCGTTGGCCATGTACCAAGTCTCTACCATACACTGTTTCCAATGTTTTGTATTATAAAAAATAAATAATGGAAAACGACATTTGTAAATAATCTAGATTTTAACTTAAGGTATTTTAACTTAAAAACAGAATTTTCAGTGAACCTACAGCGTCACCAGCAGTTTCGAAGTTGTTGTAGTACAGCAGGTGTTTGTACCAAGCTGTCTGGCAAGCTCGCGATTCCGCCACTATAACTCCCCAGTTGGGTCCGTCACTCAAGTACTTATATAAAGTAGCGATAAACCCCAAGATAAGAGCGTAAACCGGTGTTAAACTGTGGAATTACACATTTTACTTGAATGAAGTTTCGAAGCTGAATAAAATTGAGTGTACCGGAGATAGCGATGAACATAGAACATAATTACGTTGAAACGGCCTTTATTGCGGTCCAACTCGCGCAAGAAAATGTAGGAAAGGAGTAACCCACTGATGAAAAAGAATGTGTCGACTGCTACAGTTCCGTTCGTTATTACTTGTGCCGGCCAAGTTGTTGTACCCTATAAGTTACAGTAAACGTTTTAAGAGGTAATGGCAATTTTAAAAAAAGAAACAATTAAATAATTGCCTTCTTGACGATTCACTTTGAATACTATTGCGAAAAAACCTTACCATTATAAAATCTCTGGTGTTGGCGTTCGGGTAGCTGGACGTAAACATGTACAAATGACCAAGGAACACCCAAAGCATCGAAATTAGTCGAATACCTAAAGAAAAGGAGAAAGGCTTAAAAAACTTTGAGAGATATTTTTTTAAAATAGGATTAAAATACCGTTCAGGCAACGCAATTGCCCTTCGCCGCCAGATTGGAGAATTCTTGATCCGTTGCTAAGAATAGAAAAACACATCAAGAATCGAACTGTCCAGCATGGTTTTTCTACTGTTTGCTCGCGAATATTGTCGGGGTTGTGGGTCCATTGCTTCCATCCATCATAAGCAGTACCGGCCACCAGACAGGCAGCAATTACGCTTAAGATCGTGCTGCAAATTAATTTTATCAGTAAAACTTTCTTCGGTAATATATAGAAAGTCATAGTTACATCATGACTATGTCGCCTGCTTCAAAATCGGGAGAATCAGCAGCAGTAACGCAATTTTCTTCAGGCACGTATGGTAGGATCTGAAATGGCCCCAGAGAATTGCTGCCGATGACGTCTGCCACTGCTGCAGCCACATCATTATGATCGCAGCTGTCAGGCAAACAAAAGGCAATACTGGGCAACATTGCAGACGATCCACTAAGTGTAGTGGTCCAGTCCTGATCGGTTTTAAATATACATTATCTCTTAGTTCTTTCAACCAGAATTAAATATGTACGATTTCAACTTACTGGATTCACTTCGTCTCCGTAGATTGTAAGCAAACGGATAATTGTGAAAAGCGATCGGGCTTGGTGTACTTCTTCAGAAGTTGCAATAAAATCAGCTTTTTTGGCCGCGATTCCAACTGTACAGTATTTGCCATTAAACCTGTCTGTCTGAATTTTCAAACATTGGTCAAAGTGGCCCATGGCATGAACGTTACCACTCCAAATGCCATCCGGCATTTTTCCAGATGCGTCGTACACTTGGTAAAAATATGACGTTCGTTTTTTAAACTCGGTTAGCTAATTTCAACAATATTTACTTTTCCATGCCCATCCGTGTAACTTTGCTAGGCCTTCATCCGCGTAGTAGTTGCTGTCCTTGGAACATTGTTCACTAACGTTAGCTTTATTGCCAGAGGTGGGAACAAGCCAACGTGCCAACTTTTTCAGGATCAAGTATCCGATAGGCCAACCAGTTTTGCCGTCTGGCGAAATTTGTTCGCCAGTTAGCTTGAAATTACGAATCCATTCCTTTGCCACCTCCAAATGTTCCAAATCCTCCAGATCCGTGACACTGCTAGGTTCTTCAATTGCGGGAAAGATTTGACTTTGAATTTTGGTCGAACACATAGCCAGAGCGAACATCGTCCAAAATAGCACTCCCGACTTCATAGTTAGTTGTCGAAGCCTTGGCAAAAATATAATATGTCGATGTAGCTTTTAGCCTTTTTTCACATCTTTTAAATATTAGGTTATAATATTGTTTTGTTAGACTTACCGTGGCTTTTTGTTTCAGAAATTTTTTAGCACCAAACTCCCCAATTTTCTTCTATTGATTGGGAAGTATGCGAAGCGAAACTGAAATTCGTGTGAGCGGTTAAGGTACGGTAACCTGGATGAGCCAAAGTCATCTCAAGTGGTTGTGTCATAAGTGGGCTCTATTAATCTTCCTCGATAATAAGTTAAAGTCTAACTCGCATGCCTTATCGTACATAACTTTGATAGCAATCATGATCATGTGACCTGACAAACGACACTCCTGGCTTTAAGCCTGGTGCACACTGGAGTGTCGTTATGTCAACATACACAACATACGACTAGTAAACAAACCAGAAAATTTCGGCACAAGCCGACATAAGCACTCTGACATACGAGTTGAGCACTGCTCAACTTTTGGCACTCAGGCACAACTGACATACACCGAAATTTTCTGGTTTGTTTACTAGTCGTATGTCGTATGTTGTGTATGTTGACATAAACGACACACCAGTGTGCACCAGGCTTAATGTTATTATAGAGACTATGAAGACAAGTTTCACTTCTATGTGCGTGCCAGGCCAGACTGGATTTTTCTTTCATTTATTGTCGGTACTTTTGCTACTTATAATCTGTTGAAGAACATTTGAAGGAGTTTTTTTTATTTGCAGATCTTTCGTATCTATATAACTACTTGAACCGTGTTTTGGAAAAGAAGCGTGGTTGTGTAATTGATCTTTGTCATAAACTTATCTGCTTTTCTAAAGATTAGTACTAATTTGTCATCGTTAGATTAGTTTTAGAAGCTGCTATAGTTTTCATTAGAAACTTGATAACCATTTATATTTTTCCTTACATAGCTTTATGGTACGTTATACTGTCGTAGCTTGGTATATAACTTTACAGACTTTATTTCCGACATTGCTTTACTCGTTATGTAGCTATTACACTAATGTGTCCAGCTTAATGAAACCCGTTAACGATATGCAATTTTGTATTAGGTATAGCTTAGACTTGCGGTAATTCTTTTCGGAAAATGTCAAAGTTTTACGGGATTGAGCAACTTGTTTCTTTTGCATCTTACCTTGCAATCTTTTGATTCCAATCTCTAACTGTGTAAGTGTTCGTGAAAACCATACTTCTCTTCGTGAACAATTGGAACTTGATCTTTCTGTTGATCTTCCTGGGCGTGATTCTGTTCATGAAGCGCTAAATCAGTAGCTCTATTCCCATTTTTTCTGTTCAAGAGGGTCATTGTCTTCGAATGCTTGGTTTTCGTGACCGACACCTGACTGAATCTGGGGCGTTGTTTCCATTTCAATAGCTGTCGTCACCTCCTCTAGTTTGTTTTTTATTTCCGCTGTTTTTTCATTCTTGGCGATAGGCACCGGATGACCTAATAAAAGATAGTTTTGCAGAAACTTTACTGTAGTAATTAGGGTTAGGATTTACGTTTATCTGTGAACACAAAAATTAGTTTCTCCAAGTTCAGAAAGGGTAATTCGATGCAAGTAGACACGATGAAAGCTAAGCCCATGGCAATAGTCACGTGGGAAATGTAAGTGAGAGCCTATATAAATGGTTTAAAAACATCGTTTATTGCTACTGATTATGAACACAATTACCATGTCAATAGGCGTGTAGTAGAAAGCAAGACGTGCATGAGCATTATACGCGCCAATCCAGTGCATATGCGTTAAGTACGTGGTGTACGTGAGGCGACTTAACGGCACAAATCCTTCCCATGAGAGAAACCGGTCAATGAAACCTGTAAATAATGATAAAAACATTAGCATTCGATCTTTATAATTCTAAAGTATTTTTTGAACATTAAAATGTTTTAGTTGTACCTCCATAACCGTGCACACAAGCGAAAACCACCCACCCTAAGATAAGGGCCCAGGCAAATCGATGCAATCCACCATAAGCTACTCGTACCATTAAAGTAACGTACGGGGTACGACTTTCAAGTTCATAGTCATACATTCCATACACAATCATTAAACCCAGTGTTATGGATACCGCCCAACCAGCGACCACGGTCAACTAAATACGGATCAGAACAGAATTTTTAAGAACACGTTTTCTAAAATTTCCGGGTTATATATATTACCGAATGCAACTTCGGGGGTTTTCCTCGAGTCTTATGTAAAGCCCAGCCAATGAAAATTCCAACCAAATAGGGAGCAATACGGCACCAAGGTTTCTCGTAGTACAATCTAAAAAAAGATCCGTTGTTGACGTCACTAAAAGAGTAGCGAAATAATGCGATATTTAATTACTGTGAAATACATACAGTGAAAGATGAGACACTATTTATACAGAATTTTTTCTTACTATCGCATGTTCATCAAAGTGGGTGCCAACTCATTCACACCAACAATACTTAGAGTTGCTACAAGGAATCCTGCAGTAACGAAGCCCAACCATGCTAAACCTGCACGACGCCATTTCCAAAGCGGCCAGATAATTAGTGGGGTGATGAGGAACATTTGCATATCATTGGCCATGTACCAAGTCTCTCCCATACACTATTTCCAATTATATTAAAAGTGAAATCCATATATTAGATTTGAGATCGAGAACATTTTTAGCTTGGCAGGAGAAATGATGGACTTACAGTGCCAGTTTCGAAGTTATTGTAGTATAACAGGTGCTTATACCACACCTTTTGGCAACCTTTTGATTCTGCCACTAAAACCCCCCAGTTCGGTCCATTACCCACGTATTTATATAAAGTAGCGAGAAAGGCCAGGATGAGAGCGTAAACTGGTGTTAAACTGGAGATTAAAATATACTTGAATGAATTTTCGAGGCTGACTAAAACTGAGTGTACCGGAGATAGCGATGAACGTAGTACATGACCACGTTAAACCGGCCTTTGTTGCGGTCCAACTCTCGCAAGAAGAGGTAGGATAGTAGTAATCCACTTAGGAAAAAAAACGTGTCCACCGCTACACTTCCGTTTGCTACTACCTGAGCCGTCCAGCTTGATGTATCCTGTAAGTTAAGATATAGTTTACTTAAGGTAATTTAAGATCATTCAAGAATTGCGTATGTGCTAGTTCAATTCAATAGTAGTCGACAAAAAGAAACTTACTGTTGCAAAATCTCTGATGTTGGCGTTGGGGTAGTTGATCGTTTTCATGTACAAGTGACCAAGGAACACCCAAAGCATCGAAATTAGTCGAATACCTAAAGCAAAGGAGAAATTATGTAAGAAAAATACGATTAAATCCTTTTCAAATACCGTTCAGGCAACGCAATTGCCCTTCACCGCTAGCTTGGAGAATTCTAGTTCCGTTGCTAAGAATTGAAAAGCACATCAAGAATCGAACTGTCCAGCATGGTTTTTCTACTGCTTGCTCGCGAATATTGTCGGGGTTGTGGGTCCATTGCTTCCATCCGTCATAAGCAGTACCGGCCACCAGACAGGCAGCAATTATGCTTAAGATCGTACTGCAAATTAATCTTATCAGTAAAACTTTCTTCGGTAATATAAATATAAAGTCATAGTTACATCATGGCTATGTCGCCTGCTTCAAAATCGGGAGAATCGGCAGCAGTAACACAACTTTCTTCAGCCACGTTTGGTACGATCTGAATGGGTCCTAGGGCGTTGCTACCGATGATATCTGCCATTGCTGCAGCCAAGTCATTATGGTCGCAGCTGTCCGGCAAACAAAACGCCATACTGGGTAATGTTCCGGACAAACCCGACAGTCCCGTGTTCCAATCCTAGAAATTTTTAATGGATATTATTGTATTCGGATTTATTTATTTTTAAATTAAAAAGGCCCACACAATCTACTTACAGGGTTCACTTCGCGGCCGTAATTTGTTAGTAAACGCAAAATCGTGAAAATCGATCGGGTTTGATGGATGTCTTCGGAAGTTGTAAAATCAGCTTTTTTTGCTTCGATTCCAACTGTACAATATTTGCCATTAAATCTGTTGGTCTGAATCTTCAAACATTGGTCGAAGTGGCCCATGGCGTGAACGTTACCACTCCAAATGCCATCCGGCATTTTTCCAGTTGCATCGTACACTTGTTAAAACAAATAAGTATAAGTTTTAGCATCGACTCATTTTACTCGATTTTCTGTTTTGTTTTTCTTTATTTAAAAATGCTTACTTTCCCATGCCCATCCTTTGAAATTTGCTAGGCCTTTCGCATAGTAGTTACTGTCCTTGTTGCATCGCTTACTAACGTTAGCTTTACCGCCAGAAGTGGGAACAAACCAACGCGCCAACCGATTGAGAATCGGGGATCCAATTGCTATTTTGCCGTCCTGCGTTATCGGTTGACCACTGCGCGTTAAGTTGATAATCCATTCTTTCGCCATCTGCAAGGCCTCCAATTCTTCCAGATGCATGATGTCACTAAATTCCTCCTTTACAGGAAAGATTTGACCCTGAATTAAGCTTGCGCATGTCGCGATACCCAGCAACGTCCAAAACAGTCTTTCTGGCTTCATAATTGGTTCTTTTGGAACCCTTTGAAAGTATCAAACATTCTAATTAGTAAAAATTTTACCTCTGTGCAAATCTCCGAAACGTAAAAATATACTTTGATGTTCTATTATAACTATATAATTATATTAGACTTACAATTGCTAGCAGAAATCGACACTTCCAAAATCCCCACTTTACCGTGTTTCATGAAAGTTTCGAAACCGACTGAGATTTCAGAAAAATTTTGTACGGCTTGATTCCCCGGATAAAGTTTAAAGTTCTCTCTAATGGCTATCTCAGTTGACAATTTTTATTCTTCATTGATAAGACAGCTTGGGTCTAAAGATGTCTTGTCATAACATAACTTTCGGAAGGAAATGATAGACATGTGATTGTTATTATGTAATTCTACATTCTGAATTCCATGGAATTTGTCCCGGTTTACGTGCCAGTTAGACCGTATCATTTACTATTGTTTTATATGGCTGTTAATCCATATTTAAGTGTTTTTCCCTCTGATGAATTACAGCAAACGTTTCCCTAATTTTAATAAAGATTTAATAACTGTAAGGATTGTCGGTTTATTTTTTTTCAGAGACAAACGTTGTTTTTGCATAATACCCGTTGTCATCCCTTATCTCTACTCTTCAAAAGATTATAGTATTAGCTCATAATCATTGGATTGTTTCGAAGTATCACTACCACTACTGAATATATAGCAATCCATGTACTATGTAGTTGAAACTATACTTTTACGTACTTTAACTTCTTCACGATTAATTGCCGTTTTTGTTGTGTGCCATTAGGTGTTTCAAGTTTAATGAAACGCGCGTTTTCTCGCTAGAAAAATAGCGCAAATTATAATCCAAATCTAGAAAATTTGTTAAGCGTACCTGCCACGAACATCCTTTGGACATTGACCAAGGGGGCCTCTATGCATACGGTCATTACGAAACCTATCGTCATAGAAAGTATCACGTGTCCAAGCCCGTCGGAAAACTTATAAAAAAGATGCAATGAAATCTCCGCGATAACCGATTACCTATAAGTTTTTACTTACGGTATTTCCAATTGTGTAATAGACCGGTTTCCGTGTTCGGGAATAGTACACGTCAATCCATTCAAAGTTGACTAGAAAGGTGCAAAACGTAATTTTGCTTAAAGGTACAAATCCCTTCCACGAAAGAACTCGGTTAACATACCCTGTAAGAAAAGATTAGACAAATTAATACCAATTTTGTCCGTTCACCACGCCCCCTCCTGAAGTAACCCAATCAGTGATTTACACAGTGGCGTAACGAGGTTAAATGGCGACCAGGGCAAATTAAAAAGGTACCCCTCTCCCTAAAAAAAGAAAAATAATTTCATACATTCATCCAAGTAATTTTTTCAGCTCATATTCTTTTAATCCTTTTTTCTACTCTTTTTTTATCGTGTACCGTGAAAATGGCGCCTCACTCAAGTTGGCGCCCAGGGCAAGTATCCTGTCTGCCGCACCCTCGTTACGCCAATGGAATTACAGTAACAAAAGGAGGGTGTACATATTTTGTTTACCTCCGTATCCATGGATACAAGCGACAACAATGAAACCCAAGCATATAGCCCATCCGCATGAATGTAGTCCCAAATAAACTACATTTGCCGCTTCAGTAGGTTTTTCCGAGAAGATACGGACGTATCCGTAGAGTCCCAACAATATCGACATTGACAAAGCTGTATTGGCACACCAACCTATGGCTATTACTAGCTTTATTTGGGAATTGCAAGGGTAAGAAAAAAAATTAATTGAAGTTGCTTTTGCTGGCTCGGTTATTGTTACCTTTGGCAACTGTATCGGGCTTTTACTGGTGTAGTGCAATATCCAACCCACGAGAATTCCGATCAGGTAAGGCGAAATGCGACACCAAGGCTTATTATTGTAGACATGTGAAAAATTGTGGTTCTCAATATCCCTGACAAGAATTCAAACGTGATATAAAACCTTATTTAAATAACAACAGATAATAAAAATAATAGCTATGAATAATACTGTTACTTACAGCCTAGTGGCGATTTGGACACTAATGTCGTAAACTGCTACGAGGATCATGGTGGCAATAAGACAACAGACAGTGACTACTGTCAACAGGATCAGACCGACCCGCTTTGATTTCCATATTGCGTAAATTAGTATCGGCGAGACGAGGAAAAATTGCGCCTCGTTAGCGAAGTACCAGGACATCATGAAACACTAAAAAAGACGTTAAAGCTTTTGGCAATGAAGTGGTTGAGGAAAAAATCTTACAGCGTCATCCTTAAGAAAATTGTTTATGTACAATAAATGCTGCCACCAATACCGCTTGCAAGAAATGGCTTCTAATTCTATTTGCGCCCAATTCGGACCCGGATCCGTGTAAATTGCTAACGTAGCCATGAAAAATATAGCGAAGGCATATGTGGGCGTAAATCTGCACAAGCAGATAAAAAGAAAGGATTGTTTACAATAGCAATAACAAATGCTGTCTCTACATTCTTACCGTAAGAAACGATGGACGTAGTATATGAAGACGTTGAAACGTCCTTTGTTGCTATCTAGATCTCGTAACGTTATGTACGTCACAAGTAAGCCACTTATGAAGAAAAAGCCGTCCATGGAAACATAGGCGTTCATGATAACTTGATCCAGGGCACTTTCTTGTGTGCTCTGTCAACAACAATCCTTGCTTAGATTACTTTTTGATTCGTTTAAAAGTAAAAAAAAAACATATTACAGACCTTTATAACTTTTAGAGAAAACACGAACATACCATTTCCAAGAAAACAACATTAGAGTTGGGGATGAACCGGTAGACCGAAAACGTGTTTCCCACAATAACCCATATCAACGACAGTACTTTGATGCCATGCAAACACCTAAATGTATGAGGCGTTCCTTCGTCTTCTGCCTGCAGAATTTGTCTTCCGTTTGTGAAAATGGAAAAGCAGAGCAAAACACGTAGGTACGCTGGTTTCCCCGCTCTTATTTCTATTTCATCCGTATTGCTGTGGATCGTGAGTCGCAACCAGGTATCCAAGGCTGTTCCAACAAGCAGCAACAAACCCAGAACTCCAAATACCGACCTGTAGATGAGTTGCAATGCATTACTTCCAGTATTAACGTATTATTACTAGTTAGGATACATTTGCAATGCAAGCAAGACAAACGAGTAATACACGTTTAAATAAGAGCTATTAATAAATGTTCATTGCAAATTCACTTTTAAAATCAGTATAGTCAAGCAAAAGATACGTAATGAAAGCTGCATAAGGGTTGGTTCCCACTATCAGACAAAAATGGCCAGACACCGGACAAAAGACACAAGACGACGGTGTTTTGTGTGTTTTTCTTCTTTTTTTTCAACTTTCTTCAACGACGGTGTTCTGTGTGTTTTTCTTCAATTTTCTTCAACTTTTTTCCACTTTTTCTGGCCTGGCCTGACAAAAGACAAATTTTGTCTGATAGTGGGTTCCAACCTTAAAGCTTCATTTAGAGCTTACATCATCGCAATAGCTCCGGAGTCAAGGGAACGATTTTTGTTACGGGTGAAACAGCTGCTGTTGCCATTCTGAACTGCCAACTGGATTCCATGTAAGGAAAACGATCCAACAGCTTCTGCAACAGCAATTGCCACGTCTTCGGCCGAACATGTAGCTGGTAAACAGAATGCCCAACTCGGATACGTTTTAGTCCATATTGTCACGTGTTCATCACCATAAATAACCTATGTTAAGCAGTCGTATTAAAGCAATAAAGCGAAACACAATGGAGAGAGTTTGGTACGTGTCGTGTACCGGTTCCACGGGTTCGCTGGAGCCAACGGTTGCCCAGATATGGATCAGATCGAAGACGGACCGCTTTTCTCGGCTTCCGTGTTTTGGATCTGATATATTATTATTTGGTGCGTGAATGGGAAGCAGGTGTACGTTGCAATACTGGCCATCGAAACGGTCAATGCTAACATCCAAACACTGATCGAAATGACCCATTGCATGGAGATTACCCCTCGCAAAGCCGTCTTGTGATTTGCCCGTGGCATCATACACTATAATAATACGCATAACATAGTAACACATCATTTAAAACCCCCCCACAAATATGAAGACAATTGAAGCTTAACAATGAATTCACTACACATGTTTAAGAAACAAACATTTGGATTTAAATAGTTTTCACGCTTACTTGTCAAAGCCCAAGGTTCCAGGTTGTTTAGCGCCTTGGCGTAGTACTGGCTATCTTTACGACACTCTTTGCTCACATTTTTTATATCTTTCGAGGCTGTAGGAATGAGCCAGCGGGACAGTTTTCGTAACGCAAAGTAAATTATGATTGGTTTCGGAAATTTTTCATTAATCGAATAACGATCTCTATAGAACAGTTCACTATCGTCTTCCAGTTCCCAAGCTGCATTGTCAGTGACAGATGCAAAGAGTAATACCGGTATTGCCCACAAAAACGAACGCATGACGACGTCGCTAACAAAAACAACACTAGCAAGAAGACGGTTATAAGCCAGACTGATATCAGTGCACATGCCTCGGGGGGAAATCTTCCCTCTGTACTCCCTTTATTATTAGGTTGACTTATCTTTGATGGGTTAATATCAACACAAAATGAGTGTCAGCAATCAGGCGAGAAACGTTGGTTTCCTTTTGTTTATTTAAACCGATAAAGTAGGAAGCATGTTTAAGGTCTATCTAATGCGTTCGTTGTTTACCATCGCTACTAGTAAATGATTAGATTAAAAAAAGTACTACATAAGAAGGATTGCATTCGAACATTTGTAACCTATTCTGTAGTGAATATTTTTTAAAAGTACTATAACATCATCAATTGATGATGTTATAGTACTTTAAAAAAATATTATTAGGATAAGGATACCGTAATTGAAAGAGGAAATTTAGCTATCTTTATAGCTATAGAAAACAGTGAAATAAACAGATTTACTAACGGGCAACTTATATTTCCAGCCATCTGTAATATTACTTAATTCCACCAACTGGGTAAGCACAATGAGAGAGCTGTACAACTCACTGTAAAATCAGAAAGCAAGAAAAGGAGAAAGCGGAGTACATATAAACGAGCACAGAATCATAAAGCTCCGTAAGCACATTCTTATCGTCATGATTTAGCTTGGACGAGATATAATACACATAACAAAGTTGCAAAGTTTAGTTGTGTACTCCAAAATAATAAAATATCACATACGAAAAAAAGCAATATATCCGATCCTTTTAGCACCTTCTTCTTGCTAACTCTGCCTACGGTCAAGATTGTCACCGGCAATCTTCGAGTATGAGATTTTTCTATCGAACGCAACCTACGCAACAAACCAATCGTCACAACCGTTTTCACCAAATCGATTGTTTGGAAGACGTTCTACGAAAAAAATGGGGGGAGGGGCAGGAAAGGAGCTTAATCTAAAAACAGTATTGTAGCCGAAAGCTGCCATGGGAGCAGCAGACAGAGAAAAGGCCCAAGCATGCTCCCAAAGCCAAATAACGAAAATTTAAATTTCCTCAACTAGTAAAAGTCTCCGCTATGGTATCCGTTCCATTTTCCTTCGACGTCTTCCAAGTTAATTGTTTCCTCGCCTCCACCTTCCACGCCTTCCTCAAACAGCACTTGGTCCAATACTAGGAAAGATTCCATCCCAAACGTTGTACGCAACGAAACCAAAAAATACAATCTTTTTTATTGTGTAGCTTACCTAGAAAGACTTGCTCGATCCGTTTCATTACTTTCAGAGTACCCGATAATTCCCTAGAAGTGCTTCTGGCGGCCATGGAAGGGCCAGGAGGTGTTTCTGCTTCGCTGAGGCGCAAAATCGTGTCGTCTAAAGTCGCCAGACGTTCCACGTCATCTGCAAATTGGGGTTTCAGCTTTCGCAATAGTGCGTCCGCGTGACACCGGATTTTCCCAGACAACCCAAATATGGTATTGATAACCAAGTTATCCAGCGCCTTCAAAATGCAAACAACAAGAGTATAATGCAACCGCATCATTAAAGAACGATACGACATGAAAGAGAAAGGCGAAAATCAACAAACATAAATTGGAAAACTCACTTCTAGTTTGGACCTAGTCCTAATCGACGCACTAGAGTTCGATGATCGCGAAACACGTGTTACATCAGAACTATCATCACCAAATGCCTAAAAGTTAAAATTGTAATTAATTTGTCATATTCTTCGAACTAATTAAAACAAATAAGTAATACAATTATTTCTTAATATTAGTAGATTTGATTTACTATAGTGATATTAATATCTTTCAGGTTTATAAAAAATGGTATACATTATCTTTATAACAATTATTATGATTGAAATTTCTAAAAATTATTATGATTGAAAATTCTAAAAATTATTATGATTTGTATTATTATTTATAGAATCATTTGGTATAAATAGATTTGAATGACCTACAAATCTTACTTTGTGGCGTGGGGACCCAGGACTTAGCGAAGAATTATCTTCCAAAATCTCTAGTCCACTAATACGAGCGGAGGCATGGATTCTGCCCGAGCCGTTATTTCCTAGGTTTAATTTATGCAAGTCCAAACATAGATCTTCTTTATCTGATATCCTCTCCTCCCACTGGTGATGTATTGGCTTCGGGAGGTTCCTTGTCGGAGACGGCGAACATTCTTCCTCCGCCTGGCTGTCGTTCACGTACGTAAACGAAGCTGATCGGATAATGGTTCGGGGCGGACTGGGACTGTGGCAGGGGCTTAACGAGGGCGCCATCATGCTTTGGCTCATCATGGGAGGCACAGACGCCACATGATGCAATGGTTCGTTGACTTGTTTTTTGGCTGCGTCTTTCTTGCGTCCTTCCGCAGCGGCTTTCATGGGATCGTAGGTCTTCCGCCGTTTCCAGTTCTGGAATTCGGCTTCCTTGGAACTTAGGGTCGAGCTACTCCTCCGCCCACTTTGGCCGTTGGAATTGCTGTTCTGGTTCCCAGCTGAAGGTATGGATCCTACTGGATTAGGGCTCGGGCTATGACTCGAAGGCTGTCGGTGGGTCAGCGAAGGCGTTTTGGCCTGCTTCGGTTTGGCACCCGCGGCCTTGTCGATCTGTGATTTGGTCGACACACGTAAGCTGAAACGGCCGCCGTCTGTACGCGAAAAGGCAGATTTCTGGACTTCTGTCACGGTGCTCGCCAAGGGAGGCGGGGTTTTGAAAGAAGAGACCGGTTTAGAGGAATGAGAGAGTTTACGGTTTGCATGTGATGTCGGTGTGGGTGACGGAGAGACAGTGGTACCCCGTCTGCGTTCTTGAGACTGGGAGTCGGTGTCCAAACCAAGTCTGCCTCGTCGCAAGCTAGATCAAAAACAAAATGAATAACCACAAGCTATGAAACACAGTAAAAACGAAACTTCCCAAATGCAAATGCAGTAGATGCTGCTTGTTGTGGTCACGTTTGTCAAGTGAATATTGATCGTATTAAGCGGAGATTCTAATAACCCAAAATCGGTTACTGGCTTGTTTAAAACAAAGAAACAAAGCATCGGCTAATTTTTGACACTTTCCCACGCGTTCCCTGTTTTCGATTCGCTACACCCACTACTGTTTACTTCGTAGCGATTTTTCAATAATTTTGATAGAGATGACTGAGGAATTCCTAACTTTACCGCCGCTTCCTTTTGTGGCAAATCGTTTGAAGTTAACTTGTCATAAGTTTCAACCAGCCGCCACTTCTCTTTTACATTTAAATCAACTCTTTTCTTGTTCGTCGCCATTCTTATATAACCACACGTCTTTAACAACAACGTCTTATAACTAACACTGCGCCTTTGAACGTTTGAAGCCTATTCCTACGCTTATAGGTAGGGTACTCCTTCACGATATCCGCTCTAATTGCCCCAATCAATTAAAGGAACTGGTCACTCAATTGAATAACCTGCTCATTGAATTGACTGGGGAGTAGAAGGGATTTCTCCGTAAGCGAAGTAGTAGGCTAGAAATGCCAGGATTCGTCAAAACGACGTAAAAGCAATGTCAATGTGCAAAGTCCATGTAGCAATCACTACTGTAGTTTCTTCATTGTACTGTGAAGATTCTTTTGAAATTAATTATAATATCAGAGAGTGTGATTCTAATAACCGATTAAAATGCTATGCATTTTATCGTTTTGAATAAGTCCGTTAAAATGTGATTCCAAGAAACGGCTGATTCTAAGAACATGTGATAATCAATATCAATAAGCGGCATCTACTGTATATAACAGAGTTGCAATGAAACATTTGTACGGGCTTCCTACCTGAGGGCTCGATTATAACGTATAGTGGGCGCCGGATTGAGTGTTACTCTGGGCGATTCCGTGCCTTCGCTTTCTGTATCTGATTCCAAAGACTTTCCGTCTTCGTAGTGACTCGGCAATTTCCCTTTCGACTCGCTATCACTCAAAGGCGACAGGGAATTGGCATATTTGGCGTGTTCCACCGACTCTTGTCGCTGACCCCGCGACACGACGTAGGAAGTTTCTCGTAATAGCGTTTTGCTATTAGCATGGGGCTCGTCGATATCCAAGCTTTTCAGCTTGGCTTTCAACTGTGCGCTCAACTTGCGACCGACGGCATCAACGCCGTAATCGCGATAGGTTTCTGCAGATTTCGCCCGAGGTGTCATGGCCGTGGGTGTCGTGATGCTGTAGCTGGTACTTGTATCTACATCAGAATCGCCTCCAGAATCATGAGATTCCAATGATGATGTAAAACCGCGCCCGCGATCCATTCGGGCTTGCATGGCTGAAACCACTGATTCGGTGTCACGCAGAAAGGATTCCGTCTCATGGTTTGACTCGCCACGTATGCGCAAATTCGGTACGGGACTATGTCTATCACTGTACGAAGTGGAACTCTACGA
The DNA here is from genome assembly GCA_003724045.1 of Lepidurus arcticus. Taxonomy (NCBI): domain Eukaryota; kingdom Metazoa; phylum Arthropoda; class Branchiopoda; order Notostraca; family Triopsidae; genus Lepidurus; species Lepidurus arcticus. The sequence continues at coordinate 92,101 of RJJA01000067.1, read as the reverse complement.
GTATATTTTTCTTTAAATTTTCCTAAGTTATTCAATTAAAAAAATACCTTATTGCCCGTAGGACTATCAGCGTCCGAGAAATCGCTATTCCGTGCAGAAGACCGCGACCTGGAATGCCCTTGTGTTGGTACTGAAGGCAATTTACGCCGTGGTCTTCCTACTTTAACCTCAACTACTGGCCTAACGTTAGTCACAGGTCCTGCTGGAGGTTTAGACGTCGTTACGTCACTCTTGCGATTCGGCGAAACTTCTAACAGAAATACAAACCGAAAAATGAACTAAATAATTAAAAATAACTAATAAGTAAAATAACTAAACAAAAATAAATTATCAAATCAAATCAATGAAAGTGAAAAATAGGGAAATAATTTAATGGTGACTTACCGCGACTGGCGCGACGCGGAGGCGGAGTCTCACTTTTGGAATTCTGCTGCTGCTGCTGTTGCGCCACTTGAGCGGCCCATTCGCAAATCCAGTTGGGTGTTCCTCTGGTTGAACCCTTAGAGATCAAGGACATTGGTTTAGGTTAAGTCGTCACTGAAAACATATATTCACTTTTAAATCAGCGTGATCCTGAGTAGGAGTATTCCGCAAGGTTTTATTGCAATCGACACCAAAAACCCGGTCAATGTCCTTCCGAGACTGCTCTTCTTCCGGTGAAGGAGATTCCTTATCCACGGTATAAGTTCCTGTCTCGCTAACATCATCGTCTTCCTCTTTCCTTCCCAGTGCATTTAAGACATTATTCCCACCAACATTGGCATGGTTTCCTTTCCGGTCCTCGTGTCTAGGGGAGGTCGTCGTGGTGATGGCACTCTTCAAACTGTTGACGTGGTACTGCAACGGGCGACTGGATTCATTCGTCGCCGCAACGATTTGATTATTATTGCGCGGGGCATTCATGGTCTCCTTCGGTAACAGCAAAGGTAATGGCGACGGCGAAGGGGTGCGTTTGGTCTTCGGATTGGAATCCGTGCGCTGCAATGGCGGTCTTCGTGAAGAAGACGCACTGCTACTGCGCGGAGCTAAAAAAAAATAAAAAGTCAGAATGTGAGAATTTATTAAAGAATTTTTCCATACGCAACTGTTATTGAAAAACGACAAGTATGTAAAGCGGATGAAAGAATTTCATGTACGCAAATATTATTCAAAAATAATCTTTTCACGCACGCAAAAATGCTTTAAAGAAATAGGGAAATATCTGGATTAAAAGCTTATAGCCAAAGACTTACTCTTAGCCGAAAGGTTGTTTCGTCTGATGCCATTTTCTTCCTCTTGATCGCTGGAAAAGTACCCTTCGGATGCGGCGAGATAGGATTTCTTCAAATCGAGAGGCATCCGCATTTTCAACATTTTGTTGTCAGCTCCCGGCTCAGGTTCTTGGCTTTTCCGCTGAAGGGTATTATCCTCCGCTGCTGCTCCGCCCACACTTTGTGAAGAAGGGGTGCGGCGATGCTTGGGTGGGAAGACCCGTTTAGGCGTGTCCTTTTTCGTCTCGCCAAAATCAATCGTAAAAGCTAACGGTCCGGGGAGAGGTTTCACTTCTTCTTCAGTCACTTCAACGTTTGTCACTTCACTTTGAGCAGCAATAGCGGTTACTGTAGCGGTAGCATGAGGGGGCTCAGTTGGCACGACGACACTTGGCGAGGAATTAGCAGGGATTTGGACGGGTGGCGGCGAAACTTTTCTTCGCGGCTCATTCAAACTATCTTCTTCGATGTGCGAACGGGAGCGGGGGCGTGGTTGAGCAGCGACAAACGACGGGGAAAAGGGTGAGGGCGAGAGAGGGTAAGACGATGGAGGGGCGTTTAAGGGTGTTACCGGAGCACTATACGCATCCATGTACGGGCCAGACGAGGGACCATGACGTTGATTATGACCATTGGTGGTGACAGAGTTGGGAAAAGAATACGGATTCGTCCATAAATACTCGCCGTTCCCACCAATTTGCCCTGAAATTGACCCCAAAGCATCCACTTCTATTAGAACAATATTTACTTTTTTATTTTTTGCAATATTATTTACTACCTATTTACTTGCTTATGTAATTGAGATCATAACTTTAGTGATGTCAAACTTACAAAACTAAACACTATAGTAATTCAAACGCAATTATTAGCATTACGGCTTTCCTGTATGTCTGGTCTTAAATTACAAGTTATAACGAGGTAAACAGTTACTTATAGGGACTTGTATATAGGCTTCCTAATCAAAATACACAAAAAAGTGTGGAGAATAAGATTTGTCATCCCGACAAGTCAACTTTCTTCTTGTGGTGAATGAGGTGAAGGTTAGAACCCAAGCATTGGGCAAATCCTAAGAACCAAACACATATCCCAGGATTACCATAAGAGGCAACGTGGACACGCTCCATTGTAACGACTCCTTTGAGTCTGTGAGTCTGAATTTCACATTTCAACAAAGAAACAAAGAACACAGCAATACAATGAGTAAAATGAACTTTTGCAGTGCCAAATGCAAAGGAAATCGACCTTTCCTCGGGGAGGCACCCTCATCAACTGATTTTTCTCAAAATGTTCGTTGACCACGGACTGTTAATGAAATAGAGCTTGGGAAATAGAGCGGAAAAGCAGCCGAACTGCGTCACGATACCATTGTACCAATCAATAGCGAAAAAAAGAAAAGGCATAGACAGTGCGGAAGTAGAACGTTACAAAAGGCAGTCTAAACCTAAACCCAGAACCCCCAAACCTAAACTGTTTTTCAGTCTTCCTGTACTTCTTCCCGTGTTTTTCAGACTTCCCGTACATTTTAATTTATGCCTATGGTCTCCCCTACACAATGAAGTTTTCCCTAATCTCGTTTCCGTTTGCTAGTGACTATGTTGGTGCCAACCAATAGCTTCAACAACTCAAACGCTTGCTACCAGAATGCACCTACTTTTCTACTTACGAAAGGAAGTGAGCCAAAGTTCCCACTGTTCAAATAAAGAAGCAACAGACACTTTTGTTTAACGTGCAAAGCCCGTGGCTCTAATCTGAACAAGAGATAAATTTGTAAAGAAACAAAAAAAAGTTTGGGAAAAAAATGAAACAGACAATACTGCACATAAACAATCACGAAGCCAAAACACGAAACGTAAACAACAATAACTTTTTTCTTTTTACACTGTTTTATTCCGGCTAAGAACTGCAACCTAGGTTGCAGTTCTTAGCAGGAATAACATTAACTCTCGGAATAAAACATTACACATAAAACTCTAGCTAATGAATTCCATAACGCATGAATTAAAGAAAAATGTATTGTATTTCCATATGGGATGCGTGCTGTTAGCTAAGTTCAAGACACAGCTGTGTCTGTGATAAGGATGTAAGAATCTACGAACTGAAGGACATTTTTATGAGCGAGAGGACTTGGCAAATGTGAGCCAAGTCTCCTTTTATAGAAGCTGGTGAAACATTTTGTCCGGGAATTAAACCTGGCAACATCCATGTGCTTGTCTGACATCATGGGACGGATTACTCAGCTACTTTAGACTCTCCGCTCATGAATCCTGCCAAACTGCGAACATTCAATGCAGACTTACTGATAGAAGAAAATAAGGAAAACGCATTTTATACATTTTCTACGCCCCTGGGATGAAATTCTTCAATCCGGATAGCGATGCACGAGCCAAGCAAACTTTGCAAACGCTCTTTTTAAAACAAAACTGGCTTCAAACCATTCAAGGGCACGGAACCAAAGTCTCGGGAAAAAGTAAAACGCGACACTTGAATACCTGGTTCACCTTGGAAACCGTAAAGGAAACGTCACGGGGTGCAAGCAACGAAGGTAAATATCGATATCTTAGGCCCACTAAACCTTTGTTTGTTTTTCCAAACAAGCAAAGATCACTTGCCAAAGATACAAATTAAACCTGTATTCCAAACTGAAAACCTTGCTGGATCTAATTGCAGTCTTTCTCTTAAAGAGTACAAATTTGATGCTTCCGAGACTTTCTTTCCTTCTTGCGTCTCACACACTAAAGTCTGCTAACGACATTCACAAAACAAGAAAAGGACAAAAGAAAATGAAACCTCATAGCAACAAAAAAGTTCTACTTATTCTAAAAGAACAGACATCCTCGCAGACATCCAAGTTTAAACCGAGACCAAAAACAAAAACTTAACTCCAACCTCCGAAAGCTAATAACCATGTTTTCAACGACGTTCTAGAGAAGAATTCCCACCGAAAGACAACCTAGGAACACTAAGCTTTAACAACAATGAATTTCTACACCATGTTTTCGTGAGGTGAGCCTAAGCTGATAAAGAGTCCCGAACCAGATAAGCTCTAATCCGTAGTAACAACGAATTTCCCTAGTTGAGACTCACTGTCGTTAGAAGTTAAAGCTTTGTAAACATCACGTGTTTCAAGAAAAGAAATACGTTCCCTTTGATGTGACTTGACAAAACCTACTCAAATGTTGATATAACAATTTCCCAACTTTGACGCGAGAAAATGTGTTTGAAAGTCCAAAGTTCGTACGCGAGCTTGTTTGCTTTGCTAACGGGGGTATTGATCGAGCAAAATGTTTTTTGCAAGTGGATTGGGTTTCCACCACAGCACTTTAGTAACCATAAACTTATAAAAACTTGTACATAAACCCAGCCTCTCAAAACTCTCCACAACTATATGTACAGATTAAAACAATAAGTGAATCAATACCTCAGTACACAAAATCCTCAAACGAGCGCGCGTTTTAGATGGAACAAAGTACACAAATCTTCTTGGAAAAGTTCGTTACGAGCATTTATACCACACACCAACACTAAGCTTAATTAATGAAGTTGGGCGGCGTAGCACTGCCACTCCCAGAACTCTTCGAATTTATTAATATGTTAAAAAGGCCCTGCGTATCTGCACTGGCGGACGAGCCAAGGCAAACTGCTGCTTTTACAGCTTCAACTTGAGGTATTCAACCTTCGCCCATTCCGACAAGCTTTCCAAGTGTGAATGAACCATCAGGTGCGTCGAAACCGAGCCGCCGTGTATGAAAGGGAAGCCTGTAAACTTATTTTGCATGCAAGAGAGAAAATTGCCCTATTCGTTACCAGGTAAAAGATTAGCCCTATTTACCCTAAAAATGCATAGAAAGCGATAAAGATTGCTGTGGGGAATCTATGGAATTATTTCACAAAAAAGGGGGACAGGAAATGGTTCATTGTTGGCGATGATATAAAATTCGAGGCAGCAGAGTGGACATTGGACGTGATAATTAAATGCGGTTTGTGCTAGAGCTTGTAGGGATGATTTTTGAGGTTTGGCCTCCTTTTCACTCATTTTGTTCCTCGTTTCCAAAAGTAGTTGCCCAATGACACGCACTGCTTTCTCCCAAAGAAAGCCCTTTCATTAATGCCTCACTTGGCAATCCCAACCATGACATAGCCCTCCCAACGGTCCATCGATTTTCCCAATTCTTGTTCTTTTTTCTAAAACATATATAATGCCAAAGTTGATGCTTAGGATCAACGTCCTATGCCCACACTGTTGTCAAAACTTTTCTGCCGTTCAGCAACAAACAAGTTTTCTAGCTATACGCAATAACTTGTTTGGTATTCTACGAGGTTTATTTAAGATTTGTTTGGAAGGTTTTGATTTCCAAGCCTTACGTTGAAGTTTATTTTTTAATGATCACTGATTTGCTTTATCAGAAACTTGGAATAACGAACGACCTTTCAGACAAGGCTTTCCTTCTTCGTTTCTGATTTTTTTTTAAACATTATGTCTTGAATTCAATCTCTTATCTGCATCATGTGTTTAATTGTGCAACGGGTTCTTAGTTTTCTAGTAGAGCTGTTTTATTACTTTAATAGCTTGATAAGGGCTCTCTTGGTAATGAACATAACTCTTTCGAACAAATTTCCATTCGTTTCGCTATCACGCATACTGAGAAAAAGTTTATCATTACGTTTATCAAAATTCAACCAAAGGATGGGAAACCTACTACAGTGCTTAGAAAGCTTATGGTGTTTTATATCACTACAACCCGTAAGACAAGACTTCCTGCAGCGTGAAAACCCAAAGCTTAGAAATAATTTAAATACATATCACGTAACTATAGTTTTTCCTAATAAGTTAGACTAAAGCGATTGCTACATGTGTACTGCAAAACGTCTATAATTTTAAAACAAGCTTGCTGAAATCTCTTATACAATTTTGTAAGTATAACTCCAATAAATATTTCTATTGTAAATCTGAAACTTCTGTAGAAAAATGGCTAAAATTCTGTACTTATATTATAATATTAGAATTTTTATTGTAATTTTACAATATTTTAATGGCCTAAAAGGTACCATAATATTTAATTGCAAAATCACTAAGAAACTTTCGCAGTGTACACGAAGTACATGTTGCCTTCAACTCTAAATTGTTTACCCCATTTTTGACCGGAAATGAAGGTTACTTAAGGCTCCCTATACATTAGTTCGGTATAGGCGGTTTACATGAGGAATTCCGGAACAACTTTGTGAGAAAACCATGCACTGAATGTAAAAATTCTTTGACAGTAATCTTGAGCTTTCTAACAGGTAGTGCACAGCCAAAGCAATTTTTTCCTTTGAGTAATAGATTAGCGATATGCAAAGGAAAGTTTGCAACTATGTGAAATACGTTGCCTAAAAATCTGTCCTTTGATTGTGCTCTAGCTGCTACCCAAAGATAACTTTTGTTGATTGCTTTCAAATCTGACGAGCCGTTTTTGAGAAATCTTGTCCCGAAAGTTCGACGACCTGATTTGGGATATTGTGCTGCTACAGCAAATTGTGGTAAAAAGTTGTACTTTTCAGAATCAAAACAAGCGTAGAAACTTTGCCGGCAATTACTTATCTATTTCTTTTTTCACTTTCTTACACAATGCTTCGGCAAAACAATAACAAACATCAGTGCCATCTGTGACTGTTATGCATCAATAAGCTAAGGTATACGGCAGCCTTAAAACTCACAATCCCGATTTCTCCATTGGTTTCTGAGGGATAGCAATTGGTATATATCTTATAGCAATATCTTATTTATTCCACGCCATACGGTACTACAGTAGCAGCGAGCATTCTTGTAATCACAGTGTTACTAGAATCCCATAAGTATGATTGTTGCACGCCTTTTTTCTGGTGATTAACCGAATAACGATTACTTTATCCAATTAACAGTTACCCGAGACTAAATTTTCGTAATTTTACTTAATTTAATACAAATAACACAGTAAAATAATATAAATAAACTTAATATAATATAATAAATGATTTAATACTTAAAAATTAAGTACGAAATTGAAAGCTTACCTGTCATGGAATTTGTAAGGCTAGTCAAAGGCATGACTTCGTAGGATGGTTGCCACCTGGCGTTGACCAAGCCTAAGGACGGAATTTCTGCTGGTGTGGTAGCAGTTCCACAATGACTACAACAACTTGGGCCATGGCTGTGGTGAACGTGGTTCAAATTAGGTGGAGCCAAACTCGTCGGCGTCGTCATGGGCGATACTACACTCAAAGGCGGGCCTGCCATATACATGGCTCCTCCCCCTCCAGCACTGTACGGATTGCACATCATATTCACTGGCCGCACTGCGTATTGCATCCCGTATCCTCCAGGACCTGTGTGCCATACATAAAAATAGAAACAAAACCAAAATATAGATATAAAAAAAAAACGAAAATAAATAAAAAATAAAATCTTTTTTTCTCGAAAAAACGATAAACATTACCTGACATAATTCTATTCTGGTTATATACTGTACCAGGAGGTTGCCCCCCGCAGCGTCCATCGTTAAGCTTGGGTCTTTGCGACGCCATAACTAAAGAGTCATCGGAAAAGCTGGATTGCATACTGGCATTGCTCATACTGCCCATCAATTGGTAGCTTTTCTCGGTCGGTAAATCTGGGGAGGACTTCACTGGGGAAGGCGAACTTTGCTCAGCGACAATAGGCGAAATGCAATCCGGCTGTTTAGGTTTTAGGGCCTTAGTACTAGCAATAGACGACGGGGACGGAACTAAAGGAGGAGGGGCGGATGAAGAAACATTGGGCGAGAAAGCGTTTTGTGGCGTGGACGTCGTGGGACCGATATAATCCAAGCTGTCTGTTTCATGCTGCAAGTCTTTAAGATGGCTAGGGGGAGTGAAATAGGCGCTCGTGTGCGTTGTATTGGCTGAATTGTGGCGAAGCGGCGAATCCATCGATTCTACCGTCATAGAAGTTGGGCAGCAACAATTAGGCTGTAGCGTGTGCGTATCCGTCGGGTGACAAGTACAGCCGCCAGAAACCTTCCAAAGAGCAAGGATAAAATAAAAATTAAAATGAAGGAAAAAGCCTTATTTAAAAAAAAATCAAAACCACAAACCCTACAAAAATCCTTCAGGAATTCCTTATGCATCCTTAATTTCAAGAAGTTTTCTATGTTTTTTTTTTTTTACCGAATTCGGGTGATGAGCATCTCTGGCCGTCCATGAAAGTAAAGTGTCATGTTTATTAGGCGAAATACAGGACCCTGACCCGTTTGTTACGTTTGATGAACTTCTGTGGTTTTCTGCTTCGGCGTCCATGGCTATGACTACTGCTGCCAACCAGTCATTCTAAAAATAAAGAAGAAATGTAACAAAATACGTCCTTATTACCCAACGTCAGCACACATTCCAACAATTCCATTACGCTTTAGTTCTTTCCGACCACACAATTTAGGAAAATTCCCAACATTTTGCAAAGCGAATCACTTAAATCACCTAAACAAATTAACAGTAACTCAAACATTGGGGTCTTTTTCGTCGAGAACGGGAAATGTAACCAATGCAAGAATTTTCGAATATTGTGACCACGACAAGCAACTCCCGGAGCAGGACTCACCGGTTTTTTACCTTGGATCATGATTCACTTTAAGACTCTCCCGCTCCTTAAAAACGCCTTGCCTTGAGCATTGTAACACGAAACACTTTAACATGTATATTTTTAAATAACGTTCAAGGGTGGTGCAACCGAAAGAGGGTGAAACCGAAAGGTTGGTCTAAAATTTGAAACCTTATCTAGAAACGAGTTCCTGTTTTCCCGTCCCCTTTGCTTCAACTCATTAAGCAACGCTGCTAACTACCAAAACGGAAAAAAAAATCTGTTTAAATGGTAAATTCACACTCTAGGCGACTATTCTCTAACTTTTTGTTACGGTCGAATTTTAATGAGCAATAATAATATTTGGATAACGGTTACGAATGGGCAGCTGAGCCCAACATTGGCGTGTGAGCGGACTTGGGACTTGAAGCGTGACAACTGTGAACTGACGTAATAGGAAAGGTCGTTTTGTTCCTATTTCGTGTTACGTAGCCAAATAGTTCGGTGAAAGGGAGCGGGGGAGGGCGAGTTTACCCCTTAATGTTTTGCAGAAAGCGCTAAAAAGCCTGGCGGTCATATTAAGCAGCATCTCTACTTGGATTACTTCCCCATTTGTGTCAATGGTAAAACAGAAAGTTGTGTTTCTGTTGACTGGTTGGAAAAGTCACCCAAGTTTAGCGAATTGGCACGAGTTTTGGGCACATCCTGGTTTTTGCTGCTTTTGTTTGGTCAGTGCGGCAAACGAAATGGCATAACAAACGAGTCTATGCAGAAGGAGGCAGGACGTCCGTGAGTCTAATCACGATCCATGTAAGCTTGGCGAGTTAGAAACTTTTGGCCCTTTGGGTATTGAGATACGGGAGAAGAAAGGGGAAAAGGGCCGGGGAGGGCCAGGTGAGGGTCAGGCATATGGTTACTGAATGATGAACAAGCTAAAAACTCGGGGACTAAAAAGCCTGGGAAGCTAATTTTTTTAGTTGGAACGAAACCGCAGTCGAACTCTTGAAAGCCGTTTTTGCACTGTTTTATTATAAATAGCAAAAACCTTTATAGCTTCTTACATTATCATTAAATATTTGATGGGTGGCAATCTGCTAAATAAATATTTAACGGCGAATAAACTGATGGCATTTTACTATTATTAGGTAAGGTAAGGTAATAATAACTTCCCTGATAATAGAGGGCAAATTTTGTCTAGAATTGCGACTTTCACTACGCATACTAATTCAGCTTTCAGCCGGTATGTTTCAATTCAATGCTTCAAGTCATCTACTATAACAAAAAGTGTCTGTCTCAATGAGACTCTCATAATTTATTTTTATTTGATCAGGTGTAATGAAACATACAGGTGAATACAACGCAGATCATGGAGGAAAGAAGTAAGTTAGACTGGTTAAAATTAAAGACTAGAATTAATAGAATACTTACTTAGAGCAATAGATAAGTTTACTGTCCGAAAGCACAATTAATCCGAAAACAGCAGTCTACGGAAAGAACACAACAAACATTCTACTACCATCCCGAAACCCTTAATGCTAAAACTGCGGACTGCGGGTTGAAATCGAGGATTTGAGTTAGGAAGAGTAAGCGAAGTTGAGACTGCAATAGCGGTTTAGGACGTAAGCTAGCGCCACCTGCTCATAATTAGAACATACTACAACAAAAAGTTGCCGTTTTGCGACACAATTGGCCGCAAGTTGCGTCTACACGTGTTGTGGTGGTGAAATCAGCGGCTAAATCTATATAAATTTTCGTTAAATTAAATTTATAGCAATGGCAGTTCGTTTGCAATTTGAGAATAACAATGAGATTGGAGTCTTTGCCAAGTTAACCAATGCATATTGCTTGGTTGCCGTTGGAGGTTCAGAAAATTTCTACAGGTAAGGAGCTAGAACTATTTTTTCGGACTATCCACTAATCTACGTTAGATTAAGCTTTAAGTTAGTCTTCGTGTAAATTAAATCTTAAGATTGTCTCTTAACTTTAATTCGCTGTAACTTTTTGCTGATGAATGTCTAGCTAGTCTAGCTACAATGTCTAGCTACATTAAATATTTTTTTCTGCGAAGTACGATACATTAGTAATTTTACTGTATTCCCCATTTTAGCATATTCGAGAGTGAATTGTCTGAGACAATTCCCGTCATCCATACTCAAATTGGTGGTTGTCGCATCTTGGGACGTTTAACAGTAGGAAATCGCCATGGGCTTTTGGTGCCGAATCACACTACTGATCAAGAACTTCAACATATACGCAATTCTTTGCCAGATTCAGTCAAAATCCAACGCGTGGAAGAGCGTCTGTCAGCTTTGGGCAACGTGATTGCCTGCAATGATTATGTGGCGTTGGTTCACCCTGATCTTGACAGGGTAAAATACCGTTTAAACTGTAAAGTGGGCATTGAGGTTATTTTTAAATTGTCTTTTTATTCAGGAAACGGAAGAACTTCTATCTGACGTGCTGAAAGTGGAAGTCTTCAGGCACACAATCGCTGATTCGGTCTTGGTGGGCTCTTATTGCGCTTTCAGTAATCAAGGAGGGTTGGTCCACCCCAAAACTACGATAGCTGAACAAGACGAACTGTCCTCCTTACTCCAAGTCCCGTTAGTGGTACGTTCTAACCTAATAACTACTTCCGCATAATAAAATGGTTGAATTATATAGGCCGGAACAGTAAACCGAGGATCAGATGTGATCGCAGCTGGTTTAGTCGTCAATGATTGGGCAGCTTTCTGTGGATTCGATACCACAGCCCCTGAGATATCTGTGGTGGAAAGCGTTTTCAAGTTAAACGAAGCTCAGCCTTCCAACATTGCTACTCAAATGAGGAACACGCTTATTGAGAGGTAAATTCAGTTTTTAATTTTTATTTAATTTGTACGTAATAACGTAACTTTTTATTGCAGCATGACGTAAACCTTAAGCCGTGCCACACGTTTGGGGAGGGGAAAATACCACCTTTTTTACATTACGGGGTTCGTTATTTGCTTTTGTAGACAGGTAGTGTTGCTAACCTGGAAAGATCACGAGTATTGCTATTTTAGCGAGCAATGAGAGGAGGCAAAGTTGTACCACACGGACCACGAAAATGAAACCTACATGTTATTGAAACGTGACAAGAGTTGTGTTGCATTCGATAGCTCATTTACTTGAAATCTGAAGTGGCAGGCGTCTCCTCCAGGTTAAATTCGGCGACAGGGACGCCGCGAGCAGCTGCTTGAGGGGCAAACATTGCGGCAGGGTAAACTACAGAAGAAGTGCCCACCACGAAGCACAAATCACATCGGTTCAAGGCTTTCACTAGATAGTCACACCCATTAGAAAATCTATCAGAATCATACAGATTAAATTACCTGCTTTGATTAAAACATTTTCATCAAGACTTTCTCCAAACCAAACGACATTAGGCCGGAGGAGACCATTGCATTCGGGGTTTTTGCAGTGCGGCAATAATTCTTCGGGAACCTTGGCATCAGGAGCGCTTGGGTCAGGCGCCCTATAAAGGAAACCAATCGGTTTTACTCATAATAACATAGGACAAAACGCGTTGACCAACGTAAGTAAATTATGTAAGCGAAATCGTACCCAAGTCCATGTAAGGCTGAACAGATTGGACTGTCATAGTTGCGCTCCACGCGTTCACATTGCGTACATTTGGTTTCGAAAAGGCTTCCGTGGAGCTGCAAAACGTTTTGAGATCCGGCGCGCTTGTGGAGTTCATCTACGTTCTGTGTAATGACTACGACTTTGCGCCCTTCTGCAATTAAGCGTTTCTCACATTCCGCGATAGCTTTATGGGCCTAAAAAGAAGTACAGCGTTACCTCATCGAAGAAAGTGTTTGAATGTAACATAAATAATAGTTACGTTATTGGGCTGCTTTGCAACTACTAATTCTCGACGATAATGATAAAACTCCCAGACTAGAGAAGGATTTCTCCAAAACGCAGTAGGCGTTGCTAAATCAGGGGCGGAGTATGCCCTCCATAAACCCCCGGAACCACGGAATGTTGGTACACCGGATTCCGCCGAGACGCCTGCTCCCGTCAAAAATACCACGTACTTGGAACTTTTAAATACTTCCCGAAAAGCCTGCATGTCGTCACTTGGCATTAGCGGATTGCACTACGTGCAAACCTTTCATCCGGACTTGCGAAGTCGCGAAAACCGTTGTACGGCTTACGTGACCGCGGCCAGGTACCGACTTCACTCGTGCTAAAAGCCAATTTGCATGCAACACACTGTAGCTTTAACTAAAAACAGGTTTTAATTAGCACTTTGATAAACAGTAGATAATTGTACTGAACAAGAATGAAAACTCAACGAAGCAAACAATTCAAGACCATCCGTATCCGAAGTAAACAGTTGAAAGTCGGTCACTCAGTCTTAACTCGAACCCAAACCGGAACGAGAACTCAAGGCGGGCTGAAGTTCGGACTATTCAAAAACTGGCTCAGGGAACTTTTGCAGCAGTAACCAACAGGGCCGAACTTATACAGTTCTGCGCCATAGGCCAAAGCACAATTCTGCTTCCCCCCTCCCTTAGAAAAGTTGATGTAGAATTTATTTGGTTATTTCTTCTCTTTCTGTGACCCCCTCCCCTTGACTGCTGCGCCCTAGGCCATGACCTAGGTTGGCCTTATGGGAAATATGGCCCTGGCAGGAACATAACCAGTCAAAACGCAAACAGATAGGGAATAAGAATGCGGTTCAAAATCTAACGTTTTTTTCTGATCACAATGGTAAGACATTTTTCAGGCAGGAAGACAAGGGCGAATATTTTTGTAACTGATTTAAAAAAAAAAAAATACATTTTAATTTCTTTTATGTTTTTTATTTGCTTAAATTGAAACGACGTAGGCTTTCGCTTATTGCTCCTACCAGCTTGCAAGGAAAGCGGGTTGCTCTCATAAATACCCACTTCGTCAAAAAAGCAAAGCACAAAATAAATCGGAAAGAAAATAGTCTAACCCCACCAGCACATAATTAATGCCATGGAAGTAATACCACAGAATTGCAAAAGAGAGAAGTGCTCGCTAGAAAACCGACAAAAAACGGTCTTCTTGCCATGGCTTTATTGAACTCGTGGAACCGAAAGTTCCAAACTTAAAACGAAAATCCGAAATATCACAACCTTCAGTAACAAAAAAAGGGCAAAATCTCAACGAAGAATGTGGACACTTGTTAATCGAAACGTCGCATAAAGTAACTGAAAAACAAGAAAATATTAAACATAACAATAATACCTATATATTCATTAACGGTATACGAATAACGAATTACTCGGGCAAGGTATGCTGAGGAACTTGTGACTCCTTGTCGGTTAACGGGACGAACATTACCCCCATCAAGGAACTCCTAGTTATTTCCCCGTTCTTATCTTTCTCGATTTTCTCCAACGTTTGATTAAAGCCTTCGCTTTCCACTGGAATGACCATACAACCTCCAGGTTTCAGCTGTTCCACCAACTAAATAAAAAATAAACAGTTATTAAAAATCTTTAAACTACCAAGGTCGATTTACTTGATGAGGGACATTACGAGCAGCAGCTCCAACGTGAATCGCATCATAAGGACCCTCTTCCGCATAGCCTTTCCTCCCATCGCCCACTAAAACAATAAACATTACGACTTTGAAATTAAAAAGCAAAGGTGCATTCTTACCAACTAGCTTTACTCGTCCAGAATCCAGCAAATCAGGGCTATGGCGTCGAACATTCTTCACAGACTGCTCAACTAGTTCGGGAATGTGATCAATTCCCACAGCCCTTCCTCGACCTTCTCCCATCTAGAATAAATAATAAGGTATATAGCAACAGCTCATTTGCATGAATTAATTTTCCGTTACCATCAAAGCCATGCAGACAGTAAGGTAACCCGAACCAGATCCAACATCCAAAGCTTTCGTTCCATTCACTAGACTGTCTTTTAGAACTTCTAACATACTGGCATGCTATACCGCATAGAATTTAATAAATTATAAATTTAAACATTTCTGAACTAACTAAAGTCCTCAAGGAATCACCATATGCGGTGCACTAATTGTCACCCCCCAGTCAATGGATTGCGGCGAATCCATATACGGATGGCGTGGGCAATAATAGCCCCTATCTGTAGCTCTCATAGCATCTTCAACTTCACGACTCACGATCATACCATTTCCTAAGCAAAAATATGTTATGGCGGGAAAACTTAAACTCAAAGCTTACTTTTTAGATGATCTACCAATTCGTCATTATGTCTTCCATGCGACCTCCAAGCCATTGTCGATTTTGGCTCCTAATATTGAAAAGCTAACTGTTTTTGACCTCTCTTCAAACAACCACTTTTCTCGCGGAATTCACGATCGACACTACGAGTCCCTACACTCTGTTAAGTATACCAGAAAACGTCTTCGGAACGTTCTAGTTTTCTGACATCCAGTTCCAAGAAGTTCGCACAAAAGTTAACGTTTGCAGTTCAAGACAACAAAAATGTATTTAGTAGAGTAGAACTGGGGGATACACTTTTATCAATCAATACCGCTCTGAATAAAGCAACAAACCGGGGCATCAGCGTCACAGATCAGACCTAAAAACGAGAAAATTATCTATATTTAGCCACATTTAGCCAACTCAAATTATTTCAATTTTAACTTTTTTAAAGCATTTAATGCTCATTTCCTTTGCGTTGTGCCACACGGTACTTCCATAACGCAAACAAACGGCTGGCTAACCGCCGCGGCCTAATACGTTTAATGTTTTGCTTTACGTTTGCACCAAATAATGCATGCTTTACTTTTTAAGCAGAAGAGAAAGTGACTTCGACGGGAAAACTGCTCTATTTAAAAAAAATACCTTGAAGAGGGCCATTGTGCGTCTTTATCAGTCAAAGGCACGAATATCACACCCATTAGGGGAGTTCGGCTAAATTCTCCATTATCCAGCTTATCAATTCGTTCCAAGTATTGGTTTCCGCCTTCAGGTCCCACAGGAATTACCAAACGACCTCCTGGCTTTAGCTGACGAATTAGCTAAAATAAAAAAAAATACGATTATTGGATTAAAATGTTAAGACTCGTACATCTTGGGGCA
This sequence comes from Lepidurus arcticus, assembly GCA_003724045.1. Taxonomy (NCBI): domain Eukaryota; kingdom Metazoa; phylum Arthropoda; class Branchiopoda; order Notostraca; family Triopsidae; genus Lepidurus; species Lepidurus arcticus. The sequence continues at coordinate 76,214 of RJJA01000067.1, read as the reverse complement.
ATTCTGGGGCAGCTGCTCCTACGTGAATAGCATCATAAGGACCTTCTTCATGATACCCTTTACGACCATCACCAACTAGAATGAGTATAAGTTGGAATTGCGTGCTCTTTTAGGTAGAAAATTTGTTTTACCCACGAGACGAACACGTTTGGAAGCTAATAAATCAGGTCGGTGCTTCTCGACGTTGGAAAGGGAAAGATTAACGAGCTCGGGGATATGATCTATGCCCACTGCCACGCCTTTATCGCCCATCTAAGCTGAATGTGCAATAAACTGTCAAAATTCGAGTTTCGATACCATTAACGCCATGCAGACGGTCAAGTAACCACTACCGGACCCAACGTCTAAAGCTTGCGTTCCATTTTTTAGCTGCTCACTTAGGATTTCCAAGGCATGGGCATGCTTGGAATAGGAATAAATACTGGATTAAAATCTTACACAACAAATGGAAACAGCTAGAATGAGGAATATGTACCATATGAGGGGCACTGATGGTTACTCCATATCCGATTCCCTGAGGGGCATCCATGTAAGGATTATGGGGGCAATACAGACGTCTATCGACTGCTTTCATGGTTTCTTCCACTTCTTTTTTAGTGATAATTCCATTCCCTAATACATACGACACAATTTCCTGAATTACTGTTATTATATAGAAATTACCTTTCAAGTTGCAAATCAATTCGTCATTATCGTTCCCATGTGAACGCCAGGCCATAGTTCTTCCCGCAAAACGACTAATAGCCAGGTAACTTACGGCTCCAAATCCTATAGTGCAAAACAAACCAATTGGACGAAGCATTTTGGGTCATTTCCTATTTCAGAGGGCAAAAATGCTGCAACTCAACGACAACGTCTAAAAAGTGTTAAAACATAATCTAAAACTTAACAACAGCTGTATCAAAGCGAAATGCGACAAACTTGGCAAACGTCTTTCAGACACTGATACCATATTTACCCAGTGACCTTTTAATTTAGAAAAACTATCCTACCTGGGAAAAACCTGCTCAATCCGATTTACAAACTTGATGGCTATAGTAATTAGTATTGGTTTTCTCCGATTTTCCTTCAATTCGCAACCCGAACGCCACCTACGAACGCTTAATGGCACTTCGTGGGGATGTTTTGCTATTGTTCGAGGTCAGGATTTGTGTGAAGTCATGTCGCGGGGAAGCAGTGCAGGTTTTGATCGTCATATTACTATTTTTTCACCCGAAGGCAGGCTTTATCAAGTCGGTAAGTACTTATAAGTCATCGATCTATTAAATCCTGTAAATTTTTGGCTATTTTTGGAAAGCATTTCAGTTTCATGACCATTTTTCGTTACATTGCCTGACTTTCAGGATAAAGTGTAGCCTTGCAATATTTCTGAAACTAAATTTTACTTTTACTTTCTCACAGAGTATGCCTTCAAAGCTATTAATCAAGGTGGCCTTAGCTCCGTGGCGTTGAAAGGTGTCGATACCGCTGTCGTTGTAACCCAGAAAAAGGTTCCAGTAAGTAGTTGGCTTAATTACCTCATTTTGTCGAAGTCCTAATTCGCCATTGCTTCCCTTAGGATAAGCTGTTAGATCCATCGTCCGTTACGCACTTGTTTATGATCACTGAAAAGATAGGCTGCGTTATGACTGGGATGATTGGTAAACTACAAAGAGAGATTTTTTTTCTGACTGTTGTTTTAATTCAAATGTCTGTTTAGCTGATAGCCAGTCTCAGGTGCAAAGAGCTCGTTATGAAGCAGCAAATTGGAAGTACAAGTTCGGTTATGACATTCCCATAGACGTGCTTTGTCGCCGTATCGCCGACATCTCCCAAGTCTATACTCAAAACGCTGAAATGCGTCCGTTAGGATGCAGTAATTAAAAAAAAAAAATTTAAATTTTTTTTTAAAAAGAATATGTGAAGGTATGGTTTTGATTGCGTACGACGACGAGCTCGGACCGTGTGTCTATAAAGCTGATCCAGCTGGCTATTACTCGGGTTACAAAGCTACTGCCGTGGGCGTGAAGCAAACGGAAGCTTTTAGTTATCTCGAGAAGAAGTTTAAAAAGAAGAACAATTATAACGACGAAGAAACGATTCAAGTATGTGTTATTTTCTCGTTTTCTCGTTATATTAAAATGATTTTCTCGTAGTTGGCCATTACTGCCTTGTCGTCTGTACTTTCCGCTGACTTCAAACCTTCCGAAATTGAAGTAGGGGTAGTTTCAAAAGATAATCCGAACTTCAGGGTATTAACTGAGGCTGAGATTGACAAGCACTTGACAAGCATTGCAGAACGTGATTAAAAGTTTACCTCTGTTGAGGAATTTCTCAAGGCAAAACATGTACTCTTCATGACGCCGGAATACACTTACAAAAATGACAAAATATGAAACGAATTTTAATGGCAGGAAGGGAGTTATTTTCCTGCAGCTGTGGCCAAAGGATTTCTCAATACAAGAATTACTGAGTCGCCTCGTAGAAACATCTTGGAAATAAAGCGATCTTTGTTTACGGGCTTTGCCTGCAAGAAAAAATCACATACATTTAACATCTTCATTGAATCTTATGGTTAATTACTCTTTTTTTTCCTTTGCCCGTTCTGGGTAACTCAGTCCACATCTCCTTAACGTTTTCCAACACCATATTACAATGTCGATCAAAGGCTTTCACTCTTCCCAATAGTTTTTTATTATTTCTGCAATTAATTAACACCTGTAAAAGCAGAAATTTTAATAAAGAAATACTTCAGGCACTACTCAGAAATTAGTTATACCTGTGTATTGTTCTTAACAGACTGAGTAAGAACTGACAATGGTCCTGTATTAAATTCTTCTTCTTCCCTTTTCGCTAATTCCTCTGGGGTCATCTCAGACTTGGGTTTGGTGGCAGCCGGTGCCCTAAAAATGTACGGTACATAGTCAATGTCACTTATATATGACCATAATGCTTTCGGAAAGAAACCTAAGACTATGCATTATTATTTTAAACTGAAAGCATTACTTACGCCATTGTGATGATTGAGATATTTGACACTAAAACCCAAAAAACGAGGATAATTCGGAAAAGGACGCTCTAGACGTATTCCGTAGTCAGCGCCACCGCTATCAAAATATAAACAAAGCTAGAAAAGCATATCAGTTAAAAGCCCTATTTATGTAATAAAATGTGGGTTCAAGTTGCGCGGAATATTTTTGCGGAGAGTAGAAATGTCTACTGTAGCACACAGTAACTAAATTGATTTGTTACCCAAGAGTTTGTATTTCTGACTTATTTTTAGACTTGGCTGCTCCAAATCCCTCATCCATTCAACATCGGTCGAACATGGCATGTTTCATGAAACAGACAGAAAAAGTGGTTACGGCAAGCCTCTTAATGTTCCTGCAAAGCAGTTAGTTATTCAAGGCTTAAAAGAGTTACGCGAAGAAATTAAAATATGGAAATCTGAAGTCGTCGAAAAGTTTACCTGCGATCCTCTCTTGATTGTACCTCCCGGGGAGCTAGATATCGCCTGGAAACTCGACAAAAATACCAACTTTAATCACTGGGTCACTACCAGCGATAAAGATCACAATCAAGGCTACAGTGAATGCAGTTTCAACTTGAGCCCCTCTGGGCGAGGTCTCTTTTCAGGTCATCTAAGCACCGAACTTCCTCAGGATGGCAAAATTAAGAAAGCGGGGTACTGCAACGTGAAATCAGTGCAGCCAAGAGTATGGTGTTTTCTTTATACATTAAACAGCTCATAATCAACATTTTTGTTTTATTCTCGAGAGTAGAAATCCTTTAAAAGAGAAACGCATCTCGATTGGAGCATATATACGCATTTAGTAATGAGAGTGCGGGGAGATGGTCGAACTTACATGCTTAATTTGGGTACAGCAGGCTATTTTGACACGACCTGGAACGATATGTTCAGTTACGTGCTTCATACTAGAGGAGGGCCTTACTGGCAAGTAACAAAGGTGAGTTTTGTGCATCAAATAAGGCAAGAAATGGTGTGTATATATAAGCTGTGATCAATCTTTTGCAGATCCCTTTTTCCAAATTTTTTATGTCCAGCAAAGGTCGCATTCAAGATATTCAACAGCCAGTACCTTTAAACAGAATTTCAAATTTCGGGATTTCGGCTGGGGATAAGATCAATGGTCCTTTTCGCTTAGAAATAGACTATATCGGTCTTGAATACGACCCGAACCATACAGAAAAGACGGCTTATGAGTTGTATAAAGTTGGAAAGTTTATTTCAGGTGTTTAGAGCGAGGTTTAATAAAAGAAAATTAGTCATTAACAAAAAGTCTTCTGCTTTCAAATTAAATTAATGGTTATTGGAAAAATTTGAATTTCCCGCTTCGAAGCAGCGCCATTATACCGGTTTATTTGCTCCCGCCAAAACGCCATAACTGTTTTGTGTTTATGTGAAGAAGTAAGTTCAGTCTCCTCGTGAAAGACAGCACACAACTTCCGTTTACTTAAGGTAGATTTTCTGTATCATATATATTAAGGAAATTATAGCAAATTATTTGTATAACCCAGGTTTGGAAACGCAAGTCGGTTATCTGCCCGAAATAACGTTCCCGAGCGCATTTTACGTCGCTGTGCATTGTTTAGCGACAAGTCTTCGACTACGTACCACAGTTTTAATGCTGCATCCTGGGTTTCACGGACGATGAGCCAAGTTCCTGTGGTCTAGACAAGCTTATCTACTTCAGATAGCTTTTCGCCGTTTTTGCATTTTAATAATTAAGGCTGCATCAATCATAAAATTAACTCGCCTTCTCCTGGAAACAACATCGTTTTCGAAGGGTACTATTTAAAATGTTATTAAGGGCGATATATAATGAGTTTTCTTTTTTTATAGTTATCTATAAAGGACGTGAGTAGAGAAATGGCGAAAGTTCATGTGCAAAATGTCGTAGTTCTTGACAATCCTTCTCCTTTTTCCAACCCGTTCCAATTTGAGATAACATTTGAGTGTATTGAAGACCTCCAGGAAGATTTAGAATGGAAGATCATATATGTGGGTTCTGCTGAGAGTGAAGAGTATGACCAGGTCTTAGACACTGTCTTCGTGGGACCCGTGCCTGAAGGGCGACATATGTTCGTTTTCCAAGCTGATCCTCCGGACACCACCAAAATCCCCCAAGCGGACGCCGTGGGAGTGACTGTCGTCCTCCTAACCTGCAGTTACCGAGGCAAAGAGTTTATCCGCGTAGGTTATTACGTGAATAATGAATACGCCGATCCGGAACTCAAAGAAAACCCGCCTACCACCCCTCATTTCGACAAACTCGTGAGGAACATTTTAGCCACGAATCCCAGAGTAACTCGGTTCAAGATCGATTGGGACGAAAGTGGGTCCAATGGCCTTAAAATCCACGGTGAAAGCTCCCAGAGTAGTATGGATGACAAAATAAACGAAGCTAGTAATGTTGAGCAGATGGAACTTGCTTCTTGATACATTCTGGTATCTGTGTAATTTTCAAAATATGTATTGTAACCATTAAATTTGGCAAAAGATAGATATGTTTGTCCCGTTTGCCAGCTCCGCAATTGCCGGAACATGGTTTTCTCTGCTGTGGAGCCTTTCTAATAAAAAGCAAATTGACTTGTGCTTAAACGTTAAAAGTAACTGCTAATTAAGAAGCTTTCGATGCAACATTTTATCCCACAACTAGAATGGATTACCGCTACCAGCTCAAGGCAAGCGAAGTAAAGCTAAGAGTCCGAGGCCTAGAAGTGAGTTCGTAACTCCCGCCGGATAGGGAAAGTGTAAAGGAATCGATATCCAAGCACTGCGATTCGCGATACTGTCGAGAGTTATATGCGTGAGCGAGGTGTAGGTTGTTGTGAGCCAAGTATGTGTTAATTAACCCTAATTAGGGGTTTTCAAGTCACCAGCGATGGTTTTGACTAACACCTAAAGGTAACTAAGTTAGATTTTACTATAATGCAAGTTTATTTATCTAGTGTTGAGTATATTTGAGTCATTACATGTGTTGCTCAAGACGCCCTATTGCCTGTACCAGTTTTGGCACCCGCGTTCGTATGATGAAAGTTCGTTTGGAATTTATACGGTTCTCTAGGGACAAGAGCCACGCTTTGAATATTAAATAAGTGGAGGTCAGAAGTCTTACCTTACCTTGATAGCCTTGGAATGACCGTGAGCCTTGAATTATAACGTAGGAACTACAACTAGTATATGAAACTAAGGGAAAAAGATCTGAATCCTTTTTTCGCCTAGCAAGATTTGTATTTCTCTTGCAGCAATTTCTCTTGACAGCTATCTCATTGTTCGTTGCACCAGGCACGCAAACGTCAAGTGTTTTCGTCTGGTTTGCATAACCCTTACGTTATTCCCCTCACTCTCAGAAACACATTTGCTGGTCGTCAAAGCCGGAAATATCCTGTGCAAGGAATGTTCCGCCAAGCAGTTAAAATCCTAAGCTAAAGGGGGAACCTATAACACAACAGAAGCCGAAGCTTTGCACACTGTACGTTTAGCCCTTTTGTACTCACAAGAAGCATGTAGGCTGCTAGCCATATGTTCCCAGTCGCTTTGAAATTCAAATGTTCCGTAGTTGTCGGGCGATAAGACAAACTTCTCGCGGGAACTGTTTACTTCGTATGTACCCATCAAGCACGACGTTTAGTCAGCTTAAACCGCAAGAAAACGCTCCTTCTAGCCCACTTTTAGGAAGCCTTGGTCCTCGTGTGGTCAGATCCAAGTTTTGTATTCACCGGTCTTTTTTATTTGCCCATAACAAATTCGTAACGCCGTTATTATTATTAGGGAAGCATAAGCAGAACAAAGTAATATTAAAATATTCAAGAGAATTAGAGAGGAAATGGATTACGTTTATGTATTAGGTTGGTATAGCAACGCAGTTTAAGGACTGTTACGACTATTGAACCATAGAATAGGCTAAATGACCCTTGTTTTTTCGCCGAGTTCCCCTCAAAAAACATTTCCCGCTGCCGCACAGACACTCACGAGCCATTTTTAGGACACATATATGTCTCCTTGCCACATGCATGCCTAGTCCCCTCTTATGTTATCCAAGTCCTCTAAGTCAGCTTACACGTCCCTATAAAATCCACGTCTACTGCCCGAACGTCGCGACTCACGCATTCCTGCATCAACACTCATAAATCTCCTTAGGAAAAAACAACAAACAAAAAACGCGTCGTAACCTTCCAAACGCACGTCAGATATCGTGACACGTAATAACCTGAAACGTATTGATTTCCGCTCAGAAATTCCATATCCTCGTTAAACCATTGTCATTATCCCCATCCTTGAGTAATTTATCTGCTCCTATATCTGCAAATTGGATTCCAGAGTTGATCTTCTGATCGGTAAGATCAAAATGGCATAGGATTTTCACCAACGTTTGACTTTCTGAATTATCGACGTAAGTTCCGTGACTGTGCCATATGCACGCACAACCTAGCAATTTGAGTTCTAATCTCTCGCAACCACTAATGACATATATTGAGGGAGAAGCCTTTAGGCATCACAGTGGAATATTGAAGTACTTATTTGCGCCTGTAGGAACTGTGTCTTTACTTTACTTTTTCCTCTGGGTCCTGATGGGCTGGGTTACACGATTGCAGGTTGGATGTAGGCATGGTATAGGGAGTAGTAAGTTTGGTGTGTAGTATTAGTTGGCCCGAGACACGTTAGAGGAACACATGGGTTTGGTCTTCTGATTAGAAAGCCAAATGAAGCAAGTGTTGGCCAGATAAGAAAGAGAATGGAACTGGAGGAGAAATTCCGCCTTTACTTTTACATCTCATTGTTTAAAGTGAAAACTAGGCTAAAAAAGTGACGCCAAATTGGAGTTGCGAAGTAGTGTTGCGAATGTGGGTTGTAGTTGTGGTATTCCTTGGATGTTTGAAAGAGAAGAAAAGCGGTGTTAAGCTTCGAATGAGTCCAAATAGTTGCTCCTGTAAAGTGCAGGTAGATTATCAATTTTGGTCGGAAGTTGTTTCTTCGGGAACTGATTTGGGAAATTTTTCTCGTTTTGAGGTGGAGTAGTCACGTACGTGGCAAGGGTTTATTTTCAGGGAAAACTTTGAATTGAGTGGATTGCATTGCTTACATCGGGCGATAAACGGAAGTTTCACGCACGGAAGAGTTTTTTTCGATGTCGTTGTTTAAAACCTGTCCTTTTGTTTCTGTGAAGTTTTACAATGTTGATTGTTGAAAGACGTGGAAGTGTGACAATGTTGTTTTTTACTGTGGGTCTGTTTTTCAGAAAAAAAGAGATCAAAATAGCGTTATTTGTCGTTTTCCTTTGAAACGGAAATAGTTCGACAATGGGTGGGAATTCGTTTAATGTAATTCGAGTGAGAGATGAAACTTCGGAACGCCCTATAGGGGACAAAGAACCCCATTTTAAAATGGGGACTATGCTTTAAACTGGGGTTTTGAACTAGTGTTTTATTAGCCATTTCATATTGGAACTATGGCCTTAGGTCATTACGTTTTCACACCTAAAACGGTTGCTTTTAGATGCTTCAATTAACGCTGAGCTGTTAACCGTAAAGAATGTCTCATTGATAGATTTTCATCATTGCATTTCACATCGTCTTGTTAATGGTGATGTTTCGTGTTCTTTTCATTAGGCGCGAAGACCTGCCCCTCGTGATGACTTCACTACGAATTTTTTAAGCTATAAACCGGCTTCAAGATCAAGGTAAAAAACCCTCAAAATCGTCTTCACAATAAAACTAAACTAATAGAAATTAATCTAAAATAGTAACATAAAATAGAATAGTTAAAATTCCTGTAACGCAATTGATTTATTCAGGATTTTTGTTGTTATTTATTATTATTATTATTTCTTCCAAACTAGTTCGTATGGGAATTTAGGTTAGGAAGGTTGTATGGATTAGGTTACTAGTTTGGGAGACTCGGAAACCGCAAGAGTTCCGGTTGTGAACTTTTGAGCTGAAATGAAATATGGAATATACTGGAATATGTAAATTTATAACTCTTTCCGTTTGTTTTTGTCTACGGCAGGTTGTATTCTCGCAAACTATCGCGTGGAAGAAGACGTCCTAAGTTTCCCTTTCCGGAGCCGTCTCGCACGTCAATGGCGTCAAGGACAGGAAACAAAATGGAGAATTTGGCTGCGGAAACTCGTAAACCTTTCCAAGTACTGCAAGATCTAGTTTCGCCCGTTTCGGGCGCAAGAGCAAATTCACCTTTGCCGTGTCCGTCTAATTCCGCGAGACATTGGGGCTGGAATGGAACGGGCATTGAGAATGATAAGAGTAGTGAAACGACCCACGTGGATTACACGGTAGCGGCGACGACAGTGAACACCCCTGTCCGGGATCAGCCACGCCCCTCGGCCTTACCTCACTTGAAAACGAGCTATTCCGAAAGACGACCGGGAGCTAAAATGACCCATGGTGACTATATTCCTTATATTTTTCATCTTTTTATTCCTATCTTACTTATTTATTAGAGGGTGTGCCCTGTCTTCCCTGATCAGTGTGTCGATAGGAGGGATTTACTGGGTGGGGAATGAGGGAGGGGGAGTTGGTCGATAGTTATGTGAAAACTTGGTATTTATTTTACCAATGTTTTTCTCTTGTTCTTGTTTTACCCCCAATAGATGTTGCCTTGTCGTACATGAAGAATAGTTTTTCGCTTACTTCTTTGCAAATAAATGGTGGCGGGGCGCCAGTGACGCCCGAGACGCCAGATGCACCTCGTTTGTACAATAGCCTGACTCGTCCAAGGTAATAATTTCAATTTTTTTCTTATCGTACACATGGAAAAGTATGGCCATAATCTGTACTTACACGATATGTGTGTAAACTCGAATTTTATTAACTTAATACAGGTACAGTAGATGCCGCTTATTGTGATCACTGGTTATTAACATCAACCGCTTTTTGGAATCAAATTTTAAAGGACCTATTCAAAACGATCAAATTCACAGCAATTTAATCGGTTATTAGAATCTCAATTTCGGATATTAGAACCAATTTCAAAAGAATCTTCACATTACAGTAACGAAACTACAGTAGTGATTGCTACATGGACTTTTCGTATTGACCAATGACATTGCTTTTACGTCGTTTTGACCAATCTTGTCTTTTCCATCCTGCTACTACTGTTATGGAGAAATCCCTTCTAAACTCATGAGCAGGTTATTCAATTGAATGAAAAATTCCTTTAATTGGCTGGGTAAATTAGAAGGGATATCGTGTTGAGAACCCTACCAAAGCGTAGGAATAGGCTTCCAAGGCGCAAAACAGTTGTGTGGTTTAGACGTGTGTGGTAGTATAAAAATGGCGACGAACAAGAAAGTGTTGGTTTAAATGTAAAAGAGAAGTTGCAGCTCATTGAAACTTAAGACAAGTTAAATGTAAAAGATTTGCCACAAAACGAAGCGGTGGTTAAGTTAGGAATTCCTCAATCATATCTATCGAAATTGTTGAAAAATCGATGCGAAATAAACAGTAGTGGGTGCAGCGAATAGAAAAATGGGAACGCGCGGGAAAGTGTCAAAAAGTAGAAGATGCCTTGTTTCTTTGGTTTAAACAAGCCAGTTCGTTTCGCGTGCCTTTTGACAAGCCTTTTGATCCTAGCTTTCTATTGCATATTTCCGATTTTCGGTTATTAGAATCTCCGCTTAATAGAATAAATTTTTCCTTGACAAACGTGATCACAATAGCGTTATCTACTGTATGTGTATTAATTACAAAGAGTTAATATATTCCGTACGTGAAACCGACTCGTGAAACGTTCTAACCTGCAGCCGTTGCGGAAGTCCTGAAATTTAAAATTTCCACGTGACTAGTTTGCAACGTTCTATTGGTCGTTTTCGTTTTGATGTGTTTTGGTTGTGTTGTTTAATCAGATTCAAATATCTCAAGGATGAAACAACACCGGAAAAAGTACAACTGTGTCTTTTTTCCAAACAATTGAGGGAACTTCCTTGAGTTATTCTGTTTTATGCCATTCACTTGAAATGGTTTGATTGTACGTGTCATAGATCAACTCGGGATTTAAACATTGTTTTATGTGTTATTTTCTTTTTAGGGATTCTGCTCGTAAGACACCTTTTCGACGATCATGGGGCTCAGCAGCCAAAGAAGAAGCCAAAGACAAAGAAGAGTTCTGGTCAGCTCTCCAAGCGAGTTATACGTATTTGATGGGTACGGAATTAATTGACAGTTGCAAGGTAAAAAGTGTTATTATTTAAAGAGTTCAAGGAAATCTTTTGAAATTTGAGAAAGGATACTAATCGGTTTGCCTTGTAGGACGCCAATGGAGAGATGTGTTGGGACGATGGGGATTTAGCGCTCCCTTCAAGTGCGAAATCGCCCGCGAATTTGGTAGCGACCTTTGAAGAGTTAATGGCGTGGGTGTGCGAAGTAGAAGAGGCGTTAGAACTGACGCCGTTTTCGGGCACTTTGCGACTCCGTGTACGCGAGGAGATGAAGCAGAGGGTAACTGCGTTTGCTCATTGGCGTCAAGAGTGCCAACGCTGGGGAGATGAGTGTCCCGAAGCTAGAAATCATGTAGAACTGATGAGTGTCAACTTGAGTGACAAATGGGACAAGGTTGAAGCTCTTCTGTTGGCCAGTTTAGAAGAGGATGAACAGTTAGAGCACTTAGGTAAATGCCTTTTCTTACTCCTGTAGGAAAGGAAAAGAAAGAAAAGTTTTGTAATCGTTTCTCCTTTTTTTTAGATTTGACTCCTCAAATTCACCAATTGCGTGAATGGGTAAGAGAGATGGAATCGTCATTGCCACAGTTATCTTTCCGAACAGGCTGGACATGGGAAGATTTACAACAGCGGATTTGGGCTCATAATGTAAGTCGACTTAAGTTATTCTTAATTTGAGTAGGAAATAGGCATATTATGAAGTTATTGTTTCTGCAACAAACAACAAATTATTCGCCCAAAATGGTTACTTTACCCAATGGGTTAGCGCCTGGATCCAAAGACAAGTAGCTGCTGTTCATAAATAGGGCTTAAGAAAGGTGTTAAAAATCCAAGCAATTTATTTTAACCATTGCATTGCAATGGTTTAATAAATGGCTCCAATTTGCATTTAGCGAGCTCTAATTTTTGTTGTCACTGCAGGCCTTTTCGAGTGTTATATTCTTCTATTGCTCAAGATTTATCGGACAGTACAGTTTCCCTTTGTAACACTACCCCGAAATGCTAGTTAACCTGGCTATTCTTTTGACTTTCACAAGTTGACCCTAATAACACTCGCTTCTTTCCCTTCCCTGGCCAATACTTTCTGTATCGTTATGATCACAGTAGTAAGGTTTGTACAATAACTGTTGTTTGTAGGATAACTATGGTATCTTCCAACGTAAAGGTTTTGGACAGGCTTTGAGTCCCAAGAGTAGATTCAGGTAAAAGGTTGAATATCAAAGGAAAAATGAGCAAATCTCCCAGTGCAGTTCAAAAAAGGTCACGTCGGTTTAGAAAGCGCAATGCAGGTCGGACCTACGGCAGTCCAAACTCCCGAAAGAAAGTCCACCAGTCCCCCGATTCCTGAATGTTCTTTTCTCTTCTCGAACCCTTTTTCTCGCAGATTGTCTACCTGAGGTGACGATGGGCAAGTTTGTGAATCCATCCGTAATGTAATTTTTCGTACCCACAGATCCTATTGAGACCGAGAAAGTTAGTTCAGTACCTTAACATTGGAAAAATACCCTTAATCTAAAAATAAAATCTAAAAATACTTCGTAACTGTTATAATGCAATATAAAAAACGCGTGTGCCAAGGCTTTAGTCTTTTTTGGATTGGTCGGGAAAGTTTCAGGGGATCAAATTCCTAGCGTTTTGAATTTTTAGCTGTTATGCAAAACTGCATTAATTATGTAAGACTTGACAGTAAAACAAAGTAAGACTTGACAGTAAAACTTCGAGCAAATAGCCCTGGCTCCTACCCTGTTCCAACGGGCCGCAAGCCTTCGCATTTTAGGCAGTTTTTTATTATTTAAATGCCGTCGTAGGCCTCGCCTATTGACGGCTACTTTTATTGAAATTTCATCATTATGACATATGAATAGTGTTATGGTTTTGAGCATTTACACGTAAGAAAGGCCAGCGCCATTGTTTTCCTCAAGGGTATTTTTCAGTTTGAAGTTTTACATTTTCGACAGCTATGTAAAGTTAAGGACTAGAGTTGGGTTGGTGGAGATGACGTAATATAATTGACGTCCGGGAATTTTTAAAAATTCGTTTTTGTTTGTTGATTGAATTCAAAAAGGCACTTTCGTTGCGTTACACTATGTTTCATGAACAGATTCACGAAGTAGGAAACAAAAAAGCAAAAACTGTTTTTTAATTGATAAGAATCGGCTCTATTATGTATATTCTATCGAGTGTCGAGCTTAAACACCCAAGTCTTTACGATATCTCCAAGTTGTTAAGAATTATGGCTTGTTGCCACGATGTTTGTTTACGTGTAGTCAAAGCGAACGTTTGTTTCATGAGTCAAAACACCGTTACTACCAAGCCTATATTACTAAGATAACTCCTAACACATTTATCTTATCCATCTTTGGTGCAATTAAGATATTGTACTTCGGGTAAAGTAAAGGTAGGTTCTAGTAAAGGTTGCGATGATTAGGAAGGAAAGGATCCCGTCTGATAATGTGTTGTGATTAGGACTCAGTTAAGTTTCGCCATCTACGAGTGGTAGACTGTACTACTTTGTCAGTTCCGTTTTATTGGTCCATGTAGTTTTCGGGTCCGGGTGATTTAGGTGATTACGGTTGAACGAGCTTAGGCTTCCTTCCTACCTCAGTAACAGTCCGTACACTTACCCATTCGAAGGCAGTCGAGTGATGAGCAGTCTTACCGCGTGCTTAATCAGGGACTCGTGTTTAACTATTGTGTGTATTTATGACTGCTTTTTTGCGTCTACTTAACTCGTTTGTACGTGTGTTTTGTGAAAGAGTAAACCATTCAAACTGCCAAGTGAAGGTCAACCAAAAGAATCGAACGTGGGTCTTTGTAAACTTGTAAGTAAGCTTTCACTTGGCTTTCAGGTACTTTTTTGGCAGACGTGCAAATTACTCGGTTGCTTACCCAATGTTCCAACTTTTTAAGTGCCAATAATTAACTTCCTCGTCGTTTTACTAGCTGGAATTGTGCAGCTTAGTAAATCGTGGCCAAGATTTTCGCTTGACAAGTTTTGAAAGTAAAAACGCAAACGGTTGGCGATTTCCGAAACTCGTGAAGTTCCCGGTCGTTGTTCCCTTTTCAAGTGCGTGACTTAAGTAGTTTATTTTTTTAGGTGTCTACTTTTTCTCGGGCTCGCATTAGAACTCAGGAGACGAGCAAATCAAACTGGTTTTATTTTAGACACTTTTTCCGACTTTGGGCGGTTGAGAAAGTTAGGAGATATCACAAATAGATTACAGCCTTGGTAGAACGAGAAATTCGCCTACAACAGATGATGTCATAGCGTCCTTCCTTATTTCAGCTTGCGGTTTCAGTGGGCGGAAAAGGATGACTTGTTTTGTCTTTTTTCGACACCCCCCCCCCAAAAAAGGGACCGCATGGGGGTAAGGATAGGGTACAATATGCAAAATTTAGCCCACTTTTCTAAAGTCCGGAACACCAGTCATCTTCTTTTGTCCTCTTCTGCCCGAGAGAGAAGTCTAAATTATATCTAGTCTATACTTTTCCATTTAAAAGAAACGGAGGGATTTTAATAGTATTATTACCAGGAATGCCAGCCAAACCGGTTTTTTGTCTTTTTTTCTTCGAGTTTAGGTAAGAAGTAGGGGATAAGGGGGTAGTTAATTGTCCTCGTGAGGACCAAAACATGAAATCAGGTCAGTTTGAAGTTTTCTGGCTCATTTTTCCCTTTGCTTGGCATAGGATGAAACAGCGTAATTAATAGGAAAGCAACAATCACGACCTTCGAATCCGGGAAAACTTGTAATCTTATCGCATTCTTCGCAAGTGATTAGATCAGTCAGTTCTGCATATTGTACTTTCGCCTTGGAAGTACCTTGGTAGGGTACTTTGAGATTTGACACTTGGAAAAACAAAGGTCGCAAAATCCCAGCGGTCACAATTGAGGAATTCATTGTTGGTGTTGGGGGTTGCGAAGAATATTTTCCAAACCACAGGCCCGGGGTAAATGAGAATCCGGTTTTTACTTCGATGGGTTTTATGGTGGGAAGAAAACCGCAAAAGATAGACAAAAGTGCATTGTTGGGAGTTTCTGGGCGTCTTCTGTCATGTTCGAGGTTCAACAAGGCCGTTAGACTCAAAAGACGGTCGTGGTATTGAATTACGAAGCATTTTTTCGTTGTTGCTCAGACGAATGCAAGTTTGGAGACTTCATAAGGTTCTGATCGTCTGCAGACCGTAGAAAGCATAACAATCATTGTTGTGGAAAAGAGAAAATTAGGGTCAAATATCTTGAACATTTTGCAGGGAAGAAACACATGCAGTTGCACATTGCCAAGTGAAAGCGAACTGTTGAAGGTTTTCACTTTTTTCCGGATTATCGATCCACCCAAGCTTATTATTACGGGCGGAAAGTTGTAACCATAGTCGGCTATACGGGTCTTATATAATTTGCGTACTTTTAAGGAATAGGGGCTATTTTTGGGTACTGTTTTGTTTTTAACTCTCTGTGCATACACTTTTGTGACACTTTTTGTGCATAAACTAGATGTCGGAAGCAGTCTACAGTTGTAGGATTATTTCATTGTGTTAATAGTCCGTAATTTCGTTTTGTTCAAGTTTCAATTTTGTACCGAATTCTTCACCCTAGCCATTGTTATGATGCGATAAACGGTGGTAACAGGCTAAAGCCTACAATGCGTATTTTAAACAAATAGTCTGTATGAATGGTACTGTTACTCCCGGTGAAGAAATTCACAAAATTTTGCACGGAAAGTAGGATTTAGGGCAATTTCAGCCTCTGGAAATTTGGTTTCAATAGTTTTGGAAGTTTTTTTTCGTTGCTGTTGACTAGCCGTGAAGCTGACGATTGTTTTAGGAGCAAGGCTTAATTTTTCCCCAAGTTTCTTCCTGAAGTTGACCTTATTGCCATGCCTAGTAACCTACATTTTTCCAAAACACAGAATCAAGTTTCGCTGCTTGGAACATCTTCATTGTTGATAGAACCTTCCGTGTAAACTTTTTACAATCCATAACTACTTTTTAACACTCGGGATTCTATACGTGAGGCAATAATAATAGCTGATGGCCTCTCTTGTTTACAATATGTTGGACATTGACGGATGGTAGCTAATTGCGGGACCTTTTCCGTGTCCTAACGGCAATCTAGAGGATATAGGGTGAGAAGACGAATGAATGAGTGAGAGTTACCGAAACGCAATTACCTTGTCACGTTCATTTTTTTGGCATTCTAAGCTTGGTTGCTTACCGGAAGTTTAATTACAACGAGTATGGGACAGTTTCCGGCTCTTACCTTTAACTCTTTCTTTTCGAATCTACAGTAACGGAATAAAGGAAAGAGTTCTGCATTACGCACCCCGGAAAGAAGAAAGCCACATAGGTCGCGTGATAGTCATAGTGAAATGTAATTTTGAAAAGGGGTGAGCGGGAGAGGTATTGTTGTGTTTTCCCTGGCGCGTGGCGACCTGGTTTTGAAAAGGTTTTTACCCCTTTTTGTGCCCTCCGGAGCATCTGCCGACAGTTGGACCCAATAAGGGTCAGATCAGCATCTGCTGCGTACCACTTGATGACTATGACTAGCAGTGCGGCGTAGGTATAGCAACCAGAACGCATCAGCGGGAGAGATTTTCGGTATTACCTTATAACACACGATCATAAGCTTACTGTGGGAGCCATGAAAGTAAATTTGAGGGTAGTTTTATTCTTGGACCGACCCCCTGGCCTGACTTTCTGCCTTGGGGACAAATTTAAGTTGGAAAGAGGGGACTATAGGAGAGGCGAGTTTTTGAAACAGAAGCACATTTGAAGACTTATAGAATTAGTTTAGAGGCCTGTAGTGGGTATTACAATGATTAGCTTTCGAGCGTTGGTGAAAGCTTTTGGAAAAAACTGACGGATTCTTGGGTCAAATGGGCTTCCCTATCCATGAACGAGGGTGTGGGGAAATTTGCATGTGTGAATGAGTAGAGATAGGTTTGGTGAGAGACAATTGAGGTTAGGACTGACCATTGAGGTGAATAGACCAATGTTCTTCATAACTAACCACCGTGGTGATGAATGAACCCACGCAAATGTAGATTGGACGATCTTGCGTTTCCACGTGCTCGCTATCCCTTCACTATGGAGGGAGGTATTGAGTTGCAGGTCTAAATACCATGGCTTTCCATAAGAGTTCTATTAGCGAGTTAATTTATTCATTTGCTTCAATGGTTTAACGTGGGTACAGGGTCGAAACCGTCCATCATCTTAGGACATGCCACGTGATCTTCATGTGTGATTTATTGTTCCATTAGTGGTACGTTGTTTCGGTAAGATCTTTAAATTCTTAAGATAACGTTACTCTTTTAAATGACTCCTTTGAAACATCTGCTCTGTTTCTTATACTTTCATAGAGTTACGTTTAGCTTTTGAATGCTTTTTTTTCTAATTAGCGGCAATAAGGAAAATGTACATTCAATTTTCAACTCGCCTGGAACAATTAACGTTGGAGTTTTTGTTCTTAAACTGAGGAGAGCGTATATTTTTTACTTACGTCATTATTTCTTCCAATCTAGAGTTAACTTAACTTTAAGGAAATTGCTTTCCTCGTTCATTATATTTCGGCAAGTTTGGGTGGCTTTACTTACGCGGTTTGCAAAGGTCCACCTTAGGATATCCGTTCATGGTTGCCGAGTCTATCCTTTAATTGTGGTGGAGTATAGCCCTTCATTGTTGTGAAGGTATTGTGATTCTATCGTATGTGTTCCGTGAGTTGGTTCACTCGGGAAGTTTTCGGGGAGTGATTAGCTGTCAATTACGTTAAGAGCGGAATTCCGGCACTTCCGGTTTGCCGGGACCGTCAACAACCTTGACTAGCAAAGTGTCAAACCCCACAAGGTCTCTCGAGTCCCGTTTTTGCTTGGTTTTCGTTGAAAAAGTCCGTAGTTAGTGTTGATCATCCGTATGGCCAATTTGTAATATTCTTTTGTGGTTTACGAACCGCATCGAGAGAGGCTGTTCACCTTGTCCTGTTATCAAAAACTCGAACTCGCTAACATTTCTTGCCTTCTCTCGCCCAAAGCTGTATAATTTTGCCGATATTAAATTCTCCTTATCCCCTTTGATACAATTGGCCCGTTATCTTTGCCTTATATGCACGTCACACGTCAGTGACGTTCCTTGTCAAAAATTTTCAACGTAATTCCAGAAACCTCAATTGCTTTTGGCTTTGTATTGTGGCAGAGGAGGGTTTTAGGCGGAAGCAAACAACTTTCCGTCTAGCGGGACTTGAAGATCCATCATTATCTAACATATTCCCACACAGCACCTAATGGTAACGGCCAGGAAGTTTGCTAGTGCAGGTATAGAGCACAGGTTAACGCCTGTGAGCTTTTGTCAATCGTTTTGTCCCTAGTTTGCGTACACTTGGAGCTCTGAGTGGTTCCGCAGTGAGATTTTCAAATGCAATTTTTGCGAAATGAGACAGACTGTGGCGAATTGCGTCAGTGTTGGGTTCTAGTTGACCTATTTATGTAGATTTTTGGGGCTGGAAAGTTGGGAAGTGGGATTTGAGCTTATCTTTCATGGATATGGACAACAATGCTGGCTTTTATTAATATGGATGTTTTTTATCTCTTTCTTTTTTTTGGTGATTCGTCGTGGACAGGAATTCAAGCGCGAAGTGGAAAGGGGTGGGGCCGAAATACGTTCTTTGCTTCGGTTGTGCAGTCAAGGAGGAGCGGACAAGAGAGCAGCAGCTGCGGTGGAACAACGCTGGCAACAATTGTTGCTCCGAGTCTACGAGTGGAGCCTGTATTTGGAACAACTTGCCAAACGTCACGCTGTAAGTTACTTTTTTTCTTCTTTTTTTTAAACAACACGTTCTATTATTATTGATTTTAAATACCTCCTTTTTATCTTACATTTTGGAATATGGTTCGATTATTTAAACTAAAATTTGTGTGTACTATTATTTAACTTTTTTGGCAAAACAGTGAATGAGTGATTTGATGGAAAGTTGCCGGACTGTGAGTTGATTTCTAAGACGTTCGTGGACGCTGATTGTGAGTTTGGATGCAGTGATTGCGTTATGTGTGCAAGAGAGCGAAGATTTGGCCAAATTAGGTCAGGAACAAACACAAAGCGGAGCTGGATTAGTCTGAGGCCAGATTGTCGCCTTCCGGCACTGTGAGTTTTTTTTGGTAGCGTTTTTCTTTTTTATTCCCTGGGTGTGTAATTAACTCATCTTGCGCTGGAGATAAGGGTTAAGGCTACTGGCCTGACCCCTGCAGCTTCCCAGATGGCTCTGAGTCATTTTGGGATTAGAACAGAATCACTTTTGGTTTACTTTCTGGCAAACGTAGTTCTTTGGTAAGCATTTCGGCTTTTCGAGTGTCTCTCGAGTCGGAGCCCTTTGTCTTTTTTTCTTTTCGTTGCCCCTTCAAGTAAAAAAACAGAAATGTGTGTGCTACGAAACCCTCTGATGTCACTTGTAGGATGTTATTGAAGACTCCAGTCAGACCTAGAAACATGAACTTCAAGGTGGATTGACCCAGGAATTTGTTTTCTTATCCCTTTTTCTGAAAGTCTCCCTATTTCGAAATCTGCCCATTCAAGGTTTACAACGCTCCGATACTCTTCTGGATTGAACAGCGATGTCCACTATAATGTACCTGGCACATGTAGGACTTTGACGTGCATGATTATATGAATCACGTATTTTATGACTCTGTCGATATGGATTTAACCGATGCAGAACGGGATATGGTCTGAAGAGTTTCAATACTGTAGTTTTTTACTTATTAATATTTCTATTACAGTAGGTGCCGCTTATTGTGATCACTGATTATTAGAATCAGCCGCTTTTTGGAATCAAATTTTAAAGGACCTATTCAAAACGATCAAATTCACAGCTTTTTAATCGGTTATTAGAATCACAATTTCGGATATTAGAATCAATTTCAAAAGAATCTTCACATTACAGTAACGAAACTACAGTAGTGATTGCTACAAGGACTTTGCGTATTGACCAATGACACGTCTTTTACGTCGTTTTGACCAATCCTGTCATTTCCAGCCTGCTACTACTGTTATGGAGAAATCCCTTCTAAACTCACTAGTCAATTAAATGAGCAGGTTATTCCATTGAATAAAAAGTTCCTTTAATTGACTGGAAAATTAGAAGGGATATCGTGTTGAGAACCTTATCAAAGCGTAGGAATAAGCTTCCAAGGCGCAAAACAGTTGTGGTTTAGACGTGTGGTAATATAAAAATGGCGACGAACAAGAAACGTGTTGGTTTAAATGTAAAAGAGAAGTTGCGGCTCATTGAAACTTATGACAAGTAAAATATAAAAGATTTGCCACAAAGGGAAGCGGTCGTTAAATTAGGAATTCCTCAATCATCTCTATCAAAATTGTCGAAAAATCGTTACGAAATAAACGATAGTGCTGGATGTAGTGAATCTACAAAAAGGAATCGTGTGTGAAAGTGACAAAAAGTAGACGATGCTTAGTTACTTTGGGTTAAAGAAGCCAGTAACCGTCTTTGGGTTATTAGATTATCCGCTTAATATAATCAATATTCACATGACAAACCTGATCATAATAATCGGCATCTATTGTAGTTATATTATTATATAATAACGTATATTAATTCATAATAATAAATTCATAAACCAAAGACCCTCAGAAACTTCGTGTACGCTTCCTGGAGTTAATTAAGGCTTAGATTGGTCCCGAATAATTGCTTAGGATTAACTGTTGGCTAATAACCGCACGTGACAGGAGCTATTTTAAAGGGTACGATCTAACGACTTGATTTTGCGTTTCTATTACGGTTAAAAGGTTTTAATTGTGTGTTCAAAAGTAAACCTAGCCGTAAACTACGATAGGTTTACTTTTTGTTACGGAAGCCTTTGGAAAAGGATTAATTTTCCAGCGTCGTTAAAATGCTCGGAGCCTTTCCGCTTCCTATGTACTGTAGTATGGTCTAGTGTGTGAATCCAGGGCAAAATCTGAATGGTTGTTAGCCAAGTGGCGCCAGGTCGGGGCGTCCAACTCCCCAAATCGACTCAACGACGCGTATTGTATTTCCCCCGCCTTCCCAACTCCACAAAAGGTCCCAAGCAAGCTACATTTCACGATAAAAAAAGGCACATGCGTGTGTTGGGAAGGACTGATCCTTTTTAGGGGAAAAGGGGGGAAAACAAGACACGTGTTTTTAAACCCTAGAGCGCCGGTCGTTGTATAAGGTTAATTATCTGGGCGACAACCAAAGTTTTTTCGCTTTTAGGGGATAAATATGAAGAGAAGGGGGATAGCAGTCGACGTTTATTCGAACGGAAAAGGTCCATTGTTATCACAGGTGTTACCCAGCTGGAAGGCATGTTATTATTAATCTTTTATCTTTTTCTAAAAAATAAAATAAATAGAAAATGAAGTTCAAGGTGTAGGTAGTGGTCGTTAGGTTTGGTTGGCTCCCAATCGCGCATACCGAAGATAACGACGTGATAGAGCGCAGAAACCTTACGTGATACGAGTAGCCTTGCACGCACACTCACTTTTAGTCTTGGAAGATTAGTTTTAGTTTTATTTGTTTCTTTACTTTGGAACTCTACTGGGTAAGTTTGCGTGACGAAGTGTTGAAAGACCCCCTCTATTACTAATCTGAAGGGGTCGAGTCCTAGTTTTGAGCTGGGGACTTGCAGTGTCATCGTGTTGGCTTGAAAGTTGGAAAATTCTATGGAGCTAATTTATGCTTTGTTTTTTCTCCTTTTTTTTCCCTTTCAGAATGGTTGGGGAGCTCGTGGCGGAGGCGTTGAAAGTGATGAGGAACCACTAACCAAGTACTGCCGTGTGGGAGACCAGGAAATCGTATCGGAAGCTCATTTGGACCACCAGCCGGTAATTATTTTAATTGGCAATCAACGAAGTATTGAGTTTTGAGACAAGAAGTACAAGCGTAAGTTGCAAACAACAAATGGGAGACAATTATCCGTCAACATCTTCCTCAGCCACGTTTTCATTTGTCGGGATAAAATTCAAGAATGGAAGAAATTCACTGCCCCACAGAACAAAACAAGAATTTGCTATTGAAATCCATACCCGAAAAACGAACAATTCATATATTGTTTATTTTTCGACAAGCACCGCCCTGTGGGTGGAGCAATTCTAAACTTATGCATATAACTGTTCATTTTGGACTCAAGAATTTCCAAGTCGACTTCTGTAAACTTACAAAGTTTAGACTAAAACGAACGCTTATAAGCGTAAATCAAGGAAGTTAGGCTAGTCTAAGTTTAAATCGAACGTACAAAAAGAACGCGGTTCTTGTTTTCCTTTAATTTTAGTATAAACCTTTTTAAATTAACCTTTCAGTTTTTTAAAGTTCATTTTTTGTAGAATTTTGTGGCTTGTATCAATATACTCTTCTAAGTTTTGCCAATACTTTTAATCCATATTAGGTCAAAATCCGTATTTTGTATCCATATTTCAATCCGTATTTTGGTTGAAAGGTACTTCGGTTTTTTTTGCTGGATAAGTCAATTTAGACAAGTTTTTCTTGAGGTTTTTCTGTATTGAGTTTAATTCTTGTTTTATTGTAGGACGTGCCTGAAAGTGGAGGACAAGTCATGGTTGGCATCCACGAGGACGCCAGGAGGGAGTCGGGTTTATTATTCAGTCACAGTCACAAATTGGACAACTCCGTGTCGGTTACTGGCGACGTGGGCTATTCGTCGGATTCCGGTTCCGACAGGGGCAATTTGGGGCCCAAATCGGACCTGGATTTGCACCAGCTAAATAATAACGGTCAAGACAACCAAACTTCAGTTTGCACAGCTCAAGGCCAGAATCCTGTGCTGGTATTGCCGGTCAAGACGCAAAGTAATATCGCCGTGATCAGCTACACGCATCCAGACGAAGACGGCCAGCTTTCGCCACAAAATTTAAAGAAGCCCAAGGGCGGGAATTTGAATTCTCAAGCCATTTTGCATAAGAAATCTGCCAATCCTCGCCAAAATGCGCTGGTGGCCGTGAAGAAAGCCGCGACCAGTACTGAAGAAGATGAGGACGAAGAAGAGGAATGGACGTTTGCCAGAAATCACCGCGCTCGTCGCTTGGATTTTGATGAAGACGAAGAAAACAGCGAGGAACAGCAATCACGCTACTTCTCGCGGTCTACCTCGTCCGATTCCGATTTCCTTAACGCAAAGTCGCTCGAGTTGAGCGACAGTGAGCCGTCTTCGTTGACAGTACGCATGGAGGTCGAGCCCATGGCAATGGAATCACCCGTAACGTGTGAGAAATCGATGCAAGCCAGCAAGGAATCCATTTATAAGCTCGTGGAAGAGGCGGAGCACCTCATTAGGCCCCAGTCATTGATCCTCACGGAACAGAACAGCGCGAAAAGCCAGCGAGTGGTCGAATGGCTCCATAAGAAGGCGTCGCCGACGGATTGTGACGGCCATAGTTGTGACGCCAGTAGTGAGCTCACGTCCAATGATGAAGAGAGCGAAAGTGAAGCGCAGATCGAAAAACGAAAAAGTGTCGTCACCAAGAGTCCGGAGCTAGCAGCCACGCCCACTGTTGAATCTCTGGACTTTTCAGTCGCCCCGTCGACTCTTCCCAAAGTATGCCTTTTTGCCGTTTTTATACTGATTTGGGGATTATTTTTGGATCATTTGTCTTGAATCGTGGTTTTAAAAAAGGAATTTAATTTGTTTAAATTAATGGAGTTTTTGGTTTTGGATCATTTTTAACGATTTCCACTTGTAGGTGGCGATGAGAGGGAGTCGCAAAAGAGGGGAAAGACCATGGAGTCTAGCTGGCATGCCCGCATCTTTAGCGTTGACGGTTCAAGGCTCTAGCTTACCTTCGTCTCAGTCCGAAACTGCCTTGCATGCTCTAGCAGCGCCTGTACCGTTGAGAACACAATGGGCGGGTCAATTAGCCTCTTCACCTTGTTTGGACCCGGCGTATCATAGCTCAGCTTCGAGTGGCGGTCGTCGTAGACGTACTCCACGTCGTAGAACGAAGGTATTTTCGGCTTAAGAAAAAAAAATCTGTATTCTAAACTGTTTTGGAATAGACACGAGTTAGTTCAGATAGCTCTAGTTCGCGAGTCAATCTGATGTCAAATAGTCGCAAATCCCTGGCGGAAGATTGCGATGAAACGTTTGTACCGGTGAGTCCTACCAGGGAAGTGGGTGCGGCCTCGCATGTAGACCAGAACGCTAGCATGGAACAAGAAACAACCGAGGTATCCAGTAAGAAAAGCAACGATTCGCCTCGCTCTGAGTTCTTGGAGGATATGAGCAGTTACTCAGAACAAGCTTGGGACAATTATCAGGTAATGTTCCGTCCATTTTGCATATACAGTTAATACAACCAGCGAGTCAATTAGTATTGTTACGGGCCAAGGTTGAAGGGCTTATCATTAAAAAAGGCCAAGGCTGTTATTGTAATTAAGAATGGAATGTTTGATTGTCAACGTTTTGCTAATGTTGACCGGCCAAGGTGGTGGCTGTCATATAAAAACATAGGGAATGGTGGGAAAAAGTCACTCTAGTTTGGACTGCAAAGAAGACCTAAACGAGAACCATCCGCAACAGAATAATTAACTTTTGTATGTGTGTTTAGCATAATTAGAAATGATGGGTAAATTTAACTGACGTTTAATTAGTGTACATAAGCTAATGTTATTTTGTCTGTCTGGTTATGTTTTTCATTGTTCTAAATGTTAGCTAATGTATATTTAACCGTTTTTTTTTTACAGGAGCACTATTTGAGCGAACCGTATAGTGAGGAAGCAGTTGATCCTTCACGCTTGTTAGCCTTTGGCGATGATTACCGTTCGCACATGGATTCGCTCTCTGACAACTTTTCCGTTATTGGTGGGCGTAACAATAGCAAACCACCGACGCCACAGCGTCAGCATTTTACGCGGCGATCGCCGTACCGTAAACCCCGCCCTCAGCCCACAGCTTTCTTCCCCGCCGATTTTGACTCAGATTCTGACGTCGAAGAGTTCCAACACGTCGTTCGCACGTCGTTGACGCAACTGGGTGTGGCTAGCGACACCTTCGAACGCCTGCAAACTGCCCCACGGGTGGAAGTAGCAGAATGGGTAAGTTCTTGTCATTGGCTTTTCCTTTTGATCCGGGTTTCAAATTTCATGAGGTTTTGAGGGATCCGCGGATTCCCTATTCTAGAGAATAACTAAAAGTAGGGCATTTTACCCAAGCTTGAGTCTATCTGCATTGTTTTTCCAAGGAATTGGGCTCGGTAACTTCGCTTCTGAAATCACACCATCCGGCGTTTGTATATTCAACGTCATAGAAACATGTGACCTCTCGACCTCGTTCTATAATATCATATCTTGGCATCGAATCTAAAGGATTAAATGTCTTTGAGCCTGCTAGTTCACAGAAACGGCTCTGGATTGTTCTCAAATAGAAGTTTCTTGCCCAATTCGCCTCTTAGTCAAACTCGGAGAGAAGCCAGTTCAGTCGCAGTCTGCTGTGGAGCAGCTAGGGATTCATGTCCTTGTTTTTAAGATAGCTCTTGATCAGGATTTACAGACACAGTTTGTGTTGCGTACGCTCCAAACCGGTTTTGAAAGGGCTATACTATATGAGGTAGTTTCAGACACTTCTTCTGACGATTGTGATTGGAGAGGGATTGTGTTTGAAAGTTTCATTTCCAAAAAGAAGTTTGCTTCGATGTAATTCTTGTGGTGTATATTTAGGCGGAGCTGCTGGCGTTGTGCCGGACGCATGTGGAGTGTTTGATGGCACTGAGTGACGCGGCAGGCGGAGAGTGGGAAGCTGTGAGGGATCTGTTACCCAGTTGGACTATGTTAAGCAGCCGGGTGGAAAAAGGGCATGCTCAGGTCACGAAGTGTCGTGACCTGGGTCGAGCGGTACAAGATTCCCGGAGTCGCCTGCAGGAGTTGCAGCTTAAAGTTTCTATTCCTCAAGATTCAGAAGCTAGTTTGGAGGACCAACTCGAAGATATAGATGTAATCATGACGATTATCTTGGATATTATAATTAATTTACTTAGAAATAAAGAAAAGTAGTATGTTAGTATGGAATTCATGTATCTTTTGATTATATTTCAGGATCTGAAACAGATGTTGAGAGAAGAACACTCGGATATTTTGTCGCTGAACGTCTCAGTTCACGATTTCCTTACGCACGTAAGGGAAACGTCCCAAGTTGGAATTTCCTCCGATAACGCTCAAAACAATCGAGATATTATAGCATCCCCATTGGTGCTTCCGGCTGTGGATCCTTTTGCTCTCAAAGAGGGAGTGACTGAGCTATACGGCATGCTGGAAGTCACTTCAGACAGGTGTGGATAATTTTTTGTTGTTCCAAAGCAGTTTTCGTTTGTAAGAAATTCATACTAAATAATTTGGGTGTTGAATTGTAGGGCGAGAGCCAAGGAACAAGATTTGCTGGTGGCAGTGCAGACTTTGCGCCAGTTTCAGGAAGAATTGGCCCTGTTTAACGCGTCTGTTGCTACAGATCAATATCGTCTCTCATTGTTGCATTCGGCGTTGAAGAATCAAAACGTTTCGCCTTCTACCATTTCTTCAGTCAGGCGTTTGACGGCGCTCGTTAATCGAGCTGAAGGAGACAGTCCCAAAGCGAATGGCCTCTTCGAACCCCATGAGTCTGAGGAAGAGTTGAAATCGTGGCTAAGACTCACGGCGCTCACTGATCTGAGTTTGGTGCAAACCACCGACTCGGGGATTTCGGACGGTGCACTTTCTGAGGGCGAACATCCCTTGACGGAACGCGAGCGCAAAATTACGCATTTAAAACGTTTGGCACGAAAAATGGAGTCAGTTCTCGCACCTGGAAGTGCTGTTCTAAGCTTCATTAATGAGGTAATGAGGCTTTCTTATAATATTCCCATATTTTCATTTTGACTTTATATTTCTTCTGTTTTGTACTGGATTACACAATTGTAATGTTTTTGTTCCTTTCAATTACTCGTATATTTCTTTGAACGTTGTATCTGGTATTCGTGTCATATAACTTGATGTAAAATATTTGTATAGAATTTGATCATTTTGGTGGATATGTTTTTACAGTGTTTTTGAAATTCTCTAGAATTTAGACAGAGCCATGCGAGAATTCGAGGATTTGCAGAGATCATGCCGTCATCTGGTGGACGAAACTTCGACTATTTTGCAGCCCTCGCCAGCTGGTTCGACCAGCAATAAACGACGCTCCCGAAAGAACAAAAAAGTTGCTCTTGATATTGATAGCGAGCGATCCAACTCGGTCATGACCGAGCATTCGGCCGATACTCTGACGACCGGGACGTCAACGCGGCGTGGTATGTGGCTGTGGCGGATTCTGAAGGCGTCTTTACCTATTCACGTCGCGCTCCTCATCCTGGTGTGCGCCGCATGTCTATTAGAGCCCCATTGCTGCGATCATGTCAATTCTCTCAACTTTTCCCTTTTCCCGCGCCTGTCTTACCCAAGTGGGCCTCCTCCCATGTGAAAAAATGAAACGACAAAAAAAATCGAACTTGCGAACGTAGCAGCCGTCGCCACCTAATGAGGACCATGTATGTCATGGAAGTTTCCGTTTTTTTGTTTACCTTCACAATTTACTCCGTATTTTAAGCCTTATAAACCCAAGCAAAAATGCCTTTCGGAAGCAATCAAATTATCGAATGAACCTGCTTTGTTCCCAATTCATAAGCATTTCACGGGAAAAAGTGGATTTTGGACCAATTATGTTAATTTCAGTGCTAAGTTTCCGGATAGAAAACTGAGAAAATTGTGTACTCAAGAGAACAGTTTGCCTTTCATGTGTTTTGGAGAACTTTTGCACTCACTTTTGCCTTTTTGCATGATTATAGTTATTTTGTAGCAAGTAAAATACCATTCCTTAGCTTGTTACACAAACAAAAGACGGCAGAAACGACAACTATTTTTGTAGCAGAGC
The DNA here is from genome assembly GCA_003724045.1 of Lepidurus arcticus. Lineage (NCBI taxonomy): Eukaryota > Metazoa > Arthropoda > Branchiopoda > Notostraca > Triopsidae > Lepidurus > Lepidurus arcticus. Next base: position 48,121 of record RJJA01000067.1, on the reverse strand, counting down.
AGGGTTTTTGTGGATCGTTTTTATACCATTCATAGTCCATTTCATTATTATTCATTCTTAACCTTTCGTGTTACTGTCAAGTGTTTTTACCTGGATTTTGTGGCCAAAGTGGTGTAGACTGTTTTTGTCGCACTGAAACTTTTTGTTTGAAAATTTCTTAGGTACCGTGTACCTTGTTTGCAATATTTAAAAAAGGAGTTGTGTTGGGTTTTAGGTGGGTAAAAACAGTCTTAGGGTGTCTTCTATCAGTTTATTAAATTTTTTATTTTATTTTTACATGAACGATAAAGGGAGAAAACGATACAAAAATGTTCAGCGCCTCTTAGGTTTTTGCTTATTGTATGTGAGTGGCTTGTTATGGAGAAATGCAGTCCTTGTTTGGTAAAACCAATTGAGTTAAGTCGTTCGGCTTTTTAGAGTTGAGGTTTGTCAATTGTTAACTTTTGAGCCGCTCAAAGCCAAATTGCTGAGGTTGAGCTAGCCAACCGGTTAATTATGGTGTGAGGCGATCGTTACCACATTTTTTGTAGTATATTTTCGTCTCGGCAATTGCATCACTGCACTTGGCGGGAGTTTAAAGGGTATGCATCCATCCTTGCTATTGTCTGGGCCCTAACCCCGGAGTTAACACTATTTATTTCGCTCTCCATTTTTATAAAAGCCCCAAACGGCCACAAGCACCAAAGCACAGCGGGCCTCATGATTCATATCGACACTTTTATGCATAGGATCCGCTTGAAGCCTTGATGAGAAGTTGTAGCTCATGTGCTTACGCTTTAGACTTACCGTCCATTCCATCAGGAGTTTTTCGGTGCCGTCATTTCCCCTTTTTTATATTTATTTTGTTCCCCTCCGCAGCTGGCAAAAAAGCGAAGGTAGAGGTATATAAAAAAGAGCGTCTTATTGGCACATATACAGCTTGTCAAATTGTATGAACGCAAACATTAAATTATCCTTTGCGCCGTGGGGTAATTTATGGGACTAATTTCCTATTGGACGTATTAAAACCATGTAGTTATAACCGGTGGGGGTTTTCATATTATCTGCATCCATATAATATCTTTCCGTAATTGGTGTTTGTGTTTTGTCCATGCCTTGACATTTCTTAATATTTGCTAGATCTTTCGGGGAACGGAGAACGTTGGCCAAGTTTCAGTTTCGCCTCATCCGAGGACGGTTTTATGACGTCTGTTGTAGTTGGGTGGTTTTTTGGCAAGCGTTTGTGGCCCAAGGATGAAATACAGTCGCTAATTTGATGATCGGCAGCCCATGGTGTGCAGCATATTTCATGCATAAGTCCCAAGGCGACTATAACCTTATGTTCCGTCCTCCTTCTCATCCTATCTCTCTACCTTTCGTTATAATCGAAGAGAAGCGGGACTCTTGGCCAGCTCTTTGGTGTTATTACCAGTCGAAGGAGATTAGCATGGGTCATCAGTTAACCAACCAGAAAGTAATAAGTTGGGAAGAAATGGGCGAAACGCGATAAAAACGACTTGAGCCAAAGGACGTTTATCGTTACCTCCTGGTACATTCAAACCTCTCTTTCCACTACGTAAGTACAATAGTTTAGACTCGTTTTTTCACGCCTAACCTATACTTCGGAAACTGTCATAGTTGGCTATACGAAATATTTGTATTTCTATGAGAAGCTTTTAATTCTTTAAATATTTTAGCTTCTACATGGTTAAGGTAAAACTAAGACGAGTTTTGACCAGAAAAAAAGATAATGAAGGGAAGTTTTGATCTTCCGTTTATAGTAAGAAACATAGACAGCTGCACTTTGTTTAGGTTCGTGGATTAAAGAAACTGCGATTGCAGATACATTCTAATTGTTTCTTATTACACCTGCTCGTAAATCGAAGAAATTGCCTTTCTAATAACTTAATGACCATTTTTTAAATAACGCACTTTAAACTACCATTTTCCCGTAGAAATGTTTTTACCGATAGTATATGTCGTATTTACTTACCATACAGCGTTCCTTCAACTTTATAGTTCGGGTACAACTAACTTTAGCTTTCAGTCGCAGTTATGTACTTACGGAAGGAACAAATTGAGCAGGTGGCTAATAAATCGGTAGATAAGCTTTTTTCTCATAGTAACGTCGATCTCCTTTATCTAAAAGCACAGTTTTTTCTCTTTCTTGTTATAGACAATTTGTAATGCTTGGGAAAGCTTAAAAGCTCTGGTATTTACTAAGCATAACGCTCTTTTGACGCACCTGTGATTTCCAACCTCTCAGAAAGAAGTCAAAAGGGGCAAATGATTATAATTTTTCCTTATCGAACAATGTATGCTTCTGGTATTTACTAAACCAACGCTATGGATGAACGGATGCCTTAAAATTTCTTCTGTTTCAAAAAAATCTCTTTTTTTTCCTACGTGCGTCTGTTTGCTGGGCATAGGTATTGAGACTCGCCATGGAGCCAAGACAAAAGAAGCTCTCTGACCCTGCCAAAGAAGGCAACGTACAGAAGTTATGTACCCAACTTAAAAGAGTTGGCGTATATAGTTCGAGCTTTTAGCTCAGCAACGAAGTATATACTTCAGAGCTTTGTTTTTATGACACTATTCCGCACATTCTATTACGACAGGATGTCCCTATTGCCAAAGAGCCAAACGTTAACTTTATAATGCCATTGTTGCCTTGTGATGACGTTCATCACCTCTCAACTCCTGCTGGTTCCCTTAATGGATATTTGGCACTCTCCAAAGAAGAAAGACGCTGATGGCACATCAACACAAGACTCTTGGCTCCCAACAAGAAGTTTTACGCGCTCATGGCTCATCCTCAGAACCTTCCAACCACGAAGCAAAAATAAAAATTCCGTGTGCACCTGCCCGCATCAGGTAAAAAAAATGAAAAAAAATTGATAAACGCAAAAAAGGGAGGTGTGGCTTGATTCAGCCAGGTATGGAGTGGGCGAGGAAACCCAAAAAAGTCAGGGAAAAGTCCCCTGCAGGCTCCTCGTCGTAATTCTTCAAGTTGTAGTGGTGTCTGTCTTCGGGCTTTTTGCATGAGCAACCTGTTATCTATCGGAATAGCTCGCGAGGTATAAAACTATTTAAAAAAAATAACACAAAACAAAAAAGTTTATGAAGTTACAGAGCGGTTACCAGAAGCTCGGTACCCAACACACAAAAAAAGAAGAAAAAAAAGAGTTGGAATCAGTCGAGGTAGAACCTTCAATAAAAGTATCTTATCCTTGTCCGTTCCAGTGAAGTTGTGAGAATACAAGAAAATACTCACAATGTCGTTAATTATGTAGCCTAATTTTTAGGATGATTGCATAAAGGGACGGTTTAGATTCGGGATTCGGGTAAGAAGCAGCGAAGAAATGGCTACTGTTGGCATGGGACACGGCGACAAGACTTTGACTAATGAGGGTCCTGTGTTGACCATTGGTTGGGTTGTCCATCTTTCTGGTTCTCCTCCCAGCTAAGTTGTATATATGCCTGTAATCGAAAAGCAAAGGGAGAAGGTAAAGAAGGCTTGTCTCCGAAACGTTAATGGGCCATTAGATATCACTCCGCGCGACTCCGGCGACTTACATTCAAGCATTCAAGTTACTCACTCCTTTTCTCTTTTGTATTTGTCTCGTGCTGCACTTCGGTTCCACACAACAATACGTCCGGCGAGACCAAATGAGCTGAGCTTTTGCCCTTGGCCCTTTTACTTTGCCATAGCATCCTTTTAGCGAGTAGAGAAGCATTAATTGTTATCAGTGCTCTGCTATCTTTTTCATAATTGCGTCGCGCTGAGCGCTCCTCTTTTATTGAACCCCACTAAAACTCCCACGGTCATTTCACACAGGAAAACACGTGTTTCTCGAAAGGAAAGGTCAAGCAGAAAAAAAGAAACCGTTGAGACGCCTCTAAAGTAATGCTATTCCGTTTATTTCTACTTTCTTGAAATATTAATGTCCAATTTTTTGCCATCTTGAATTGCGCCAGTCATAAACATTTCCGGTGGAAGCTTCCACTACAATTTCTCTCGATTGCTGATTCCCTTATCGTTCAATTGTGAAGCCAGAAGAACAAAACCCCTTATTACAGCAAAGTATCCTATACAACTGTGTTGTCTCTCCAACTTGCAATTTTGTACTTTAGTTACAGTTGTGGTTCACTAATCAGCACAACCTACTTACCATGCCAAGATGCCTTTGACTGATTGACCATGCCCCTCCTTACCCCCTGGAAATTACCTTTACCTTCCTTAGAAATTTCGCAATTAGACTAAAAGCCACTCGATTGTTTACCATGATTAAAAATGAAAGCTAGTTTGGCTTAAAAAAAAGCTACATAATTTCTTCTTTCCTTTCCAGAGAAATTGAAACAGATCAACTTTTTTGTTGCCCATAGAACACTGGCAAGGAATGAAGCTCTTTTTGAGTGCGGCCGGTTGCCGCCGTTCTCCGTGACACAGACAGAAGGAGAAATAAATCGGATATGTATATACGTAGCGGAATCATTTGCATATGTGGTCCAGCAGCATTCCCCCCCTCCCCCCCCGTTTAGCGGGTTCCATCGAAACTCCTCGGAGTTTCCCGCACACAAACTTGGGTTTGTTAGTTCGTAAGCCACGCGAGCAAATTGGACACTGTAATTGCCGTGTAAATTTCCCTTTTCCTGTGCGCAAGCCTGTAGCGGAAGATTGAGCATCTCTAGCATCTCGTGGACTTGTTTAGGTTGAAAGTCCCAGGTTGTTGTATATGCTGCTGCCACACGACCACAACCCCTTGACAGTCCTTTAGGAAGTAGGAGTACGAAGCACATATGCTGTCATCTTAAAGTTTGGCAGCCAGAGCCATTGTGGGTCGAAAAGGAAACCTAAGTTTGGACCACGTATGCGAGCGAGATTCTTAATGAGCGTTTAAGAATGAGGAACGGGTTATTAACCTGTAAACAAGAAGACCACGGAGCCCGAGAGAAGGCGAGACAATTATGTGTGAACCGACTTCCTCTACCGGGGAGATGGAGCGTGAATTTATATAAGTAAAATGAGCGGAGCTAACAAAAAAATAAATAATAAAATGCCATGCAATTGTTATATATACCTTTCTATCGTTTCATCTGTATAAAGTAGCTAGCCACTTTGTACGACGTGACTTCGTAAGACTCTTTAAGTCGTTTTGAAAAAGAACGGTGGCGGGCCATGAAAACAAAAACTGGGAGCTTCAACTTGCGTTTAGTTGCAACCTGCTGCGCCGTATTTAAGGAGCGGATTCAGATCGGAAGCTTGCTTGCAGATCAAAGGACCCCCTCTTGGAGATTTTTTAAAGTCCAGAAATAAAACGAGAAGCAGTAGAGTTTTTTTAGGATTATAAGAAGTCCACTTCCTGTCGAGAGGTCCAGGCCAATTTGGGAATCAATGACACCTTTTTGATGGCTTCTTTCCTTTCCTCAAACTGGACATATTGCTTCCCTGTTTTAGTTCTGCTGGCAGCGTTTTTTTTACAAATAAATTCAAGCTATTTTCTGTTCCATTTTCTTTAATTTCATTCCAAGAGTATTTGCAATAGCAGGCCACTAGAAGATACTGCGATCTTGTTAGTTTATTCGAGACCCACCCACTAACTGACAACACATGTGCAATTAAAGGTTGTAAATGTGTTTAGTGTATTAACAACGTTAGCGTTTACAAGTGTGTACGATTGTTTGGCAGAACACCAGTAATGAGCCTGCAAGTGTTACGACTGCGTGATTATAAAACAGAAGTTTCGAAGCTGGGCATTAAGAGAATTATGGAATTATAGACAATAGCAAGTTGCAAGCCATATGGCTATAAAATGTATTAGAAAATGAAACATGGAAAGCTTGACGTAATTGCACATTGGTAATTGTAATCTTGTATACAGATCTGGGATTGATGTACAGTACAGGGATCCATTTTGCATCTCGTCTTCCCTATTTTGTTCTCAAGTTTCCATGGTGTTGAAAGCACGGTTTGTAAGTTGTCCAATTTTACAGGACTTTTTCGCCCCGGTTGCACGTAACGGCTTTTAATCCCCAATTGCTGTTTCCTGGAAAAGAGAAGTTGGATAGAAAACTGACACGGTAAGCAAAGACTAATTTCGGTTGCTTTTTCTGAACATTTTACCTGTCCCATGTCCCGGACTTGGAAATGTTCGATAGCATCTAGACGCGCGGCTTCTTCTGACTTTTACAGGAACTCCTTGGACTGTTTCTTTTTGGTGTTTCTTCTCTTGAACATTCCCCAGTATCCACGCGGCATAGTTTCAACATCTGAGAATTTTTAAAAGGTGTGCTCGACTCCATTCATCACAGACCAAAACTTTATCTGTTGCATGATGGCTTGTGTCCGTTTCCTTTGGCTGCCTTATTGTCTTATATGTTGCCAGCCAACAATGACACGTACCCCATCGTTTTCACCATCTCGGCTTCTGGACCCCAAGCTAGAAACCTTCAAGAAAAAAACAGAAACTATGTGGCATTTTTGGAGGTTTGTCATTGTTTGGCTTTTTTTTGTCGTCGTTTGTATCCAAGGGTTTATTCGTGAGTTTCATGGTCCATTTTCCCCAGTGTTTTAAATATTTTCCCCAGTTTTAAATATTTGGTAGTGTTGTGAACATGTAGACGCTATACTACAACGTTTCCCGATGTAAGGGGAAAATTAGGATTTTTGTGCGCTTTGAATTAAACAAAAAGCGAAAGAAATTGGTTGAACCTGCCCACCCCCTTCACTGGTGCTCGTTCGTTTTTGCACTGAGCGCTTGGCACCGCCCCCGGTTTGGTGGCACTGCTGCTGTTAGTATACGTAAGCGCGGCGTGGCGTGAAGAGAGAGTGTCAGTCGGCCCCTTCTTTCCGCTTCTGTCGGGCTGCTCACTTGACAAGCTGCGGCTTCCACTTGCCTTGCGTTTTGCCTTTCCACGTGCTCTACCACTTCGGTACTTCGGATCCATTCACGAGCCTCAGAAAACTTGAGAATTGTGTGAGACAATTTCAAAAACTTGGCAGGATTCTGTCATTTGCCTCTTGTTTAAGTTCCCCAACTGGCCAGTTAAGCAGTTTTCTCTTTTCGACCCCTTCTTGTGGAAAATGGAAGTGAAGTTTCTTTGTTGGAAGTGAATGTTTTGATTTCGCTACGACTACGACGAAACGCTTTCCCACGAAACTAAACCAGTGCTGAACCCGTTCCAGTTCGCAAGTTAGCGAGTCCTAATGAAGAACTACGTTTAAATACGTTTAAAAGACAAACTTATCTGCAAATAAAACTAGATACAAATCGTCCGGGATTCTGTAGGTAACACAGGACACAATTGAATAGCCCAAACTAATTCCCTTGTTTAATTTTCAGGCTTGTTGAAAAGTTCCGTGTTGAAATTTGTGCGTTACAAACTCCATGTGCCTGAAACAAGAACGAAGAAGTAAACTTTAAGTCAGAAACATGATGCAACCACACGGATTAAGTGATTCCATGTACAATTCCCATGCTGCTGCGGCTGCCGTGCATCATTCCAGTCTCTTGCCCATGGATCTCCATTTGTCTCAATATCCGTTCTACAACCACAGGTAAATGAAAACACTCCCTTTTTCCCAGATAAGTAACTAGCTTTCCCTGGACAAGTCCCAGAAGCTTTTCTCTCTTATTACCAAGACTAACCCAGAAGGTCTCCTTACACATTACAGCGCTGCCCCAAGTGGAGGGTCAAGGAGGGAAAACGCAAAAGCACACACGAGGAAGGAGTCATAACTAAGATATCGAAGACCATCAATGTGGCACGTGAAGCTCAAGATATAGCATCAGGTCCAAATCTCCCAGGAACGATCACATGACGACATTTCCTTTTCCCCACCTCTCCTTTTCGTCGATCGTTTTTCATCCTCTTGACTCGTCTTTTTTATTCGCCTTTATTTCTATTCATCTTCTTTTCCTGGTTTTTAATGTTATTCACGTCTTAGTTTTACTTATTGACTTAAATACTTAGAAAAGTAGAGTTGTAATTGGTCCAAGTTTCCAATCAAGAGTTAAAAACAAAAATAACTATGTATCCTCACATTCCGTTCCAGTTGGTTCCTGTTTCGCGACTTTTTTTGTAAAGCGTCGAATGAATAGGCTATTGTTGAACAGAAAAACGAGACTTTCCAGCTCCTAAGACTCCAGTTGCTTGTCTTGTATATTGTAACCAGTAACTATAAGCCAACACTTTTATTTTCCCTTTTGGCACTAACAGTCATCTCCATTTCACACCTTTCAGCTTATACGAGCGATCAGGGTTACTTCCGACCAGGGGCTCGAGCCAAAGAAAAGAAGCCAAAGGTTCTCCCGAGGATTTGTGATTGGGTTAAGCCACCTCAACCCCCTTCTCTTGCGTTGCTGTATTATATACTAAGATCAAACTAAAGCCAAAGTTGTCTTTTCCCTTCCTTTTTGTCCATTAAATGTGGCTAGTGTTATCGCAGAAGAGGAGCTTTTTATTGCTATGGATCTGGAACTTTTTCTAGCATTTTTCTTTTTTTTTGAGAAGGGGGGCTCTGGCTTTGAACCGTATTCCCGAGTCCAACGGGTCCAATTAAAGGAGGCATAACTGGGGAAGGGAAAGAAGATCATCGCCGGTCGTTTCCGCCTTGGAAAAGATCTCGCCACCCCCCAAAAAAGAAGCTCGTTTTGGTATACATCGCACTTGAACACCTTTTGTTGTGCATTTTACGAGGTCGCTTCGGTCAGCCTGGGAGGTATCTTCCGTGAACGAACCGATGAAAAAATAAATAAATTCGTAAGGAACATGGACTGCAGCCATTAGCACGAAATTTGAGAGGGCGACTCATTTGTTTCCCGACGAATGGTGATCAGATCTTCTATACCCGAGTACCCGGGTCCATGTTGCTAGCAGCCGGTTTCCCCCTCTCGTGTGGGGAGACAAATTAAAAGAGCTTGACCAGTTGGAACAGCTGTTGGTTTACCTTGAATTTCATTCGGAAAATAGGTAGATCCATTTGAAATTAGCGTATGGGGATAATTCATTTCGTTTGAAGTTTGTAACTTATTCCCCAAAAAATCCAAGTTTTTTTGTCCGTTTTTAATTCGCGTGACGTCACAGTTTGAGGAGTTGGAACACAATTGTTAAGAAGGGGGTGAAAGCCAAGGTTTGCAAGTTTGGAGGGCCAAATTTAGTACCGGGAGTATTGTTGTGAGATGATTGGGTGGGTCGAGTGTGAATGGGTGCGTGTCATCGATTCCGAGTGATTTATGGACCAAAAGGCGCACAGGTGTGCGGTTGTGTGCTGGCTATCTCCCCTTGTGGGCGCTTATGGCGAGTGTATAGAGTGTCTTTTTCCAAGTCGTTGGCCATTGAGGGCCAGCAAGTGTGTTTCTTGTGTTCAGACCGACCACTGCATGAGCCCGAGAGCCTCATTGGAACTGACTGACCACTGCAGGGGCTTCATTTGCATAGGCACTTCGGCTGGAAGCTTTCTTTTTAAGTTGAGATTTTTTGGGATGGGAATTCTTTCCATTTTGTCTATTTTTTAGTTACTTGCCTAACGATCATTCGTACCTCTAAGTAATTTGGTTGACATTTTTGAGCATCTAAAGCTACAGAAATTAATGGCTGCAATCGAGTTCGGGGGGTCAAAATCAAGCAACGGAATTTTTCAATCGTTGCAATAATTCCTGGCTTGTCTTTGGACGACTGGTTAACGGAAAATGCAGGGAAAGTTCCCCTTGCTTTCGACGAGTAATTTGGCTCTCGATACGGACGTATATCACCTGTTTGCTCAACATTCAAAAAGAGATTTTTTTTTTCACGTAAAAAATATTTTGACATTTTTTTAAAAACATTTGTACACATAGTTTTTAAAATATTGTGAAATATTGTCTTAAATCATGTTTAATACTTTTCACAAATTTCTTTTAATATTTTTAAAATATTGTTTTTTCAAATAGCGGGCGTAGGCTTGGAGGCTTGTGCCAATTTACTTACTTATCAATTGTTTATATTTTTTGCTAGTATTACAAGGCTTTTATATAGAAAGTTATATTAATACTCCGGTTCTGGAGCTAAGTACCCGCAATAATGTGTCCACTTTCTTATTTCCTGCTCTTTTCTTCTTTGTAAAGACAAATAAATGGATTGGGAAATTACAATGAAAGTTCCGAAGGAGTGGCACGCCAAGTTAAGTTCATCTCGTTGTACCGATAGGGGTAGTAACGGTTTTGGAGGCTTTTGTTTAGGGATGCTGGGGGACCGTGCTGGAAGCAAGCGTGGAAGTGGAGAAAGGGAGAAGTCTTCTTGGTTTTCTCATTTGAATATTATGGAAAGGACATTCCTTTACCTCTTCTCCGGGCTTCTTGGGGGAGGTTAGAAGTTAATGAAAGATTCCAAACGCCCCGAATAATAAGAGTTAGGTACCTCATTTGTGCCTTTTTTTCTCTCTAGGCCTAAAACCCCAGACGATCTGAGTCCCATATCTCTTTCTCGCTCTTCGTTGACCGATATTGAGCGCTATAACCCTAGCAAATAAATGGTAATGAGTAACCTAACATTCTCCAAGACCTTAACGAGGGGCTCATGAGCATCCTTAACGTGGGTTATATGAGCGTAGGAAAGATGTACACTCATTAACTGACCTTTACAGTTAATCTAATGAGGCTGCTAAAGGCAAAACTCGCGGAAGGGCTACTGTATCTCGGACTCGTATCTTGGATCCTCATCTCGAAGATATATTAGTCGGAAAGGATGTGCTTCTCGTTGACTTCCTTCCGGTCTTTGACCCTCTCTGCCTGTTCTAGGTACATTTATTGCTCATTAAGGTGGGCTCATCAACGGGATTTTCGTCAAGTTTGAACTAGCTTTCTTGGGGGGATTATTTGGTTCTTTTTCTTTCTTTTTTTCCAGGGAGGTTCATTTGCTTCCCAGGGACGGCAAGAGTGAGCAAGTTGAATGTGTTTGTGTCGATGGCCCAAGAGTTTGGAAGTGAATTAATAGTGCGGCGTGTACAAGCAGGGTGGAAAGAGCAAAAAGAATAAGTATTAAGTGTGGAAAAAGAAAGATATGGCCGCGGCAGTTAGACGAGGGTGACAACACACGGACATATATACAACGGCCCCATATAAAATCTAAAAAAGAAGGGACGCGAGGATTTATGGGTGCCGACGCGTCGGCCAAAAGCTTTTTCTTGTTGGATGCGGTATTAGCTGCACATGCATTTTTTTTACCCCCCGTTTTCTGCAACACAATCGTACGTACACATTTAGAGAATATTGTCGAATCACCTAATGATTGACGTCTTTTTTTACTGTTAAAACCTCTGTTTTCATTAAACCCAGTTTAATGTAATGCTATAGGGAGACCTCACGACCCAAGCCACGCCCTTTAGACAGGTTTAGGGATAAAACTTGTTAACGTATACAATGCCGTTTTGTCTTTTCTGGTGTTAACTAATAACGGAGTCGTGTTTCATTGTTGTGAGATTGGGATGGTGTGTAATTACGACCCGAAATGGAAACCATATGGGATGCCTATAGGATAGAAGTAACAAATTTAAACAACTATTGCCTCTAATAACAAGTGCAGGTTGTTTAGGATTTCATTCTTTGTATTAACAGTACAATTCAAGTCTATAATAGGCCAAATCTCGTTAAGAGAGTATCCAGATTAGTGTGTCAGTGTTTGCAACATAAAAGCTTATAACGTGCTAACGTATTCAAGTGTTAGTGTATTATGTATTCAAGGTTTTCTTTTGATATGTGGGCCATGCCTCAGTTTTCCTAGAAAAGTGTTACCAATCCGTTTGAATTTATACAAGGTTCATTATTCGTACGACATACATTATTTATTCAATTAGTTATTGGCTTGTGACACATGAAGAATTAACATTATGAATACAATATTGTTCCTAGTATTTTCATTTTCAATAATCTTAAGTTGGAAAATAATTAGAGTCACCATAATTCAGAATTGAAAGCTTTCTTTTGGCACTATATACTGATAGATTAACGTCATCACCTTAAGCATGTCTTTAGCGAAACTGTCATGTTTCGTGGTTTTAAACTGATAGTTTGGTAGGCAAAAACGCAAAATCGAGCATAATTCATTGTGTTTAAATACAAAAACATCTGCTAAGTGGGCACTTCTTTGCACAGATGTTTTTTTCTGTTGATCTTTTCTCGACTTCGTGCCGATGGAATCGCGTAAAGTACCAAAGCAAACCAAACTTGTGCCTAGAACAATGGACAAAAAGAAGGTTGACCAAGTCGTTCCCTTGGCGAAGCTTTGGCTCGTTTTTTGGCCGTTTAGCCTATAGTGGTCAGTGTGACCTTCAATTTTTCTTTGTATTTTTCTATTTGGCATTGTTGGCTCTTTTACTTGACGTATCGTTGTCAGTACCCGCCATCCGCAATGAAAAGATGCCTTGAAACCAAAACAAACCTATTTTTTAATGAAAAAATAGAAAATAAATAAACAACACATTAAAAATAGAAAATAAATGAAATATCGTTGTCAGCACCCGCTATCCACAATGATACGCTACCTTAAAACTAGCTCAACCCCCCTTTTCTTTAAAGAAAATAAACATAAATAGAATAAAGCACTTATTTTTCTTCCCTGAAAGTGATTCTAAAAGCAGAGTGTATTCAGGTTGAAGCGTTTGATTAGAGGGCGTATTTATGTCCATCGTTGAGGAATTTCCTTGTTGTCTGTAAGCGGAAATCCGAGGCATTCCCCAACGTGAAAAGGCCCGGGATCGACATCGATCCCGAGTTGACGTAATCAAGGTGGACTACGATTGTCAAGGGTGCCGTGTGTAGCACCAAGAAGACTTTGGGGGGTTGAAGGGTGTAAGCTTTTTCTTTTCTTTCTTTTTTCTTTTTTTTTATCTGTATGTGTATATATATGTGTGTGTGTTTTGTTGCGAGACTAGAGGAGAGAAGAGACACACATAAGAGAGGGGTAAGCAATCCTGACGTCGAATCTCGTTTCAAGCCCCGGTCGTTTCTGTGCAAAGTTGGTCTCTGGAGACCGATTGGCCCGGATGCTGTGTTTATGAAACGTATGTGTATCCCCAACATTCTGGTGGGGAAGTAAGGTTGGTTACAAACTTGCTTCGAAAGCTTGAAACAAAATATTGCCTATCGTTCCTCTTCTTTATTTTATTTCTCAAATATTCAGCCATTGAACCAAGTCAAAAACCTTACACCTTTCCCGAAAAATCAAAATTTCAGACACAGTTGTGTGGGTCCCGGTACTTTAATCTCGCCGGACTTCTGACCCACCTCCTTTTCCTCCCAAGACCCCAAAAAATACAAAACAACCAAAAAAAGAGTAGGGAAAGAATAGTCTGGAAGAAAATAATAAAATGAGCAGAGAGAGAGAGAGAGAGAAAGAAGGGAACGCAACCGACGAAGGCCAAGAGGTATATAACGTAAAGGAAGGCGAAAAGATTGTACATGTGCTGATACAGGCGAAAAACCCCTGTGGAGGCTGACGTTGGGGGCTCGGAGGTGCTGCTCTTGCTGCACCTTGCGCGGTGTGTAGCTCCGGCTGGCAGTCGGACGGCCCAACAGTGTACCAACGTTGAATCCCGGGAACAGACTCGCGCTCTTTGGAGTGTCCTTTTATTTTCGCAGGTCGCGTGGTACTTAATTATCCGTGCGCTCAAAGCGTCCTATTCAAGCCGGAAAATCCTCGAAAAGTCTTAAAGGAAGTAGGAAATCTCTTCCGTCGGTTCGCTTTTCGAGCTTTTCCGGTTACCAATAACCAAGTTTCTATAAGGTATAATCCCGTGCCGTCTTGTGAGTTCTATACTTGGCTAGTTTTCGTGTGGATATGAAGTTGGGAAGGAAACCCTTTCAAACTCCAAACCCTTCAAAAGACAAGTTTTCATCTAAAAAATCATGAAACAATTGACCTAAACAACTGACATTTCAATCGAGTGAGCAACGTGGTTTTTTTGGGGTATTTGCAGGAAAAACGGTGTCGATGATTTCGTCGTAGCGGGACACGCAGGACTTCACACAGGGTAAGTCAGATTTTTTATTTTTTTTTAGAGGGGAGATTTTTTGTATCGTTGGGGGTGTGGCTTGCTGGGCATTATAATTTACGGTTAGGAAGCTTGAGGATCTCTCCGAAATGCAGGTCTCCCAATGTTTTAAAGATGTGCTGAGCATGGTGATGATGTTGGCACGGTGACGTCATCAACTTGGCGAGTGTTTGTAGCTCCCGTTCAGGTGCGTAAGCGTAAGCATCCGACCCCGCCCCTTTTGGGAGTCGTACTGGCTACGCAAGGGCAAAGAGATGCTCACCTGATGTGTGAGTGTGTCTTGCAGTTCAGCTGCTTCTTCTTCTTCTTACTCGCAAGTGGTTTTGTTGGGCTTTGACGTGGTGTAAAAGGCTTATGCTAGCGCGTGAGATAGTCGTGCACAGCGTGCCCAAGTAGTCCAATCACGCTCACGTAGTCACTAAAGAGGCACGTAACACTGGGAGCCTTTCTTGTTCCACGTGCTATTCGCATCTCCTCAGCTTCCATTTTTCCATTCGACATCCTTCTGTTATTCACTTGATACTGCCGTCTTTTTCTTTTTTACCTGGGCTTTCACTGAAATCCCAGCAAAGTTACAAGTTGGAATTAAAAGATGGGGTGTTCTTTTGTTCCTATTTTGTTTGGAGGCGAAGTTGAGTTAATTCCGCCCCTTTTTAATATATATATATATTTTATCGAGAGGAACATTTTTGAGTAGTACCTTTTTCGAGCGTTAAACGGACCCAGTTTTTCAGAAGCCGGCTAAGAAAGGGGAAGCGATGTAGTACTAATTGTCGTAGCAAGGCTATCAAAATGTAATCGCCCCATTGGTTCCCTCGGAGAAGAAAAGCGCCGCTGCATAAACACAGCAGCTGTGTGGCTGCTGTGGCGCTGATTTGCAATTCATGTCAATTTGAATTTGACTGCTCGTGGACATGACATGGATGAGTAAGCCGGAGCATGTAGATGCTGGGCTGGTTGCGGAAGATATGGAAAATATTTTTTTTTTTCTGGGTCGCCTGCTGTTGAAATCTTTCGAACCGAAATTGGTAATGATGATGGATGAGGTCCACAGGTGATGCGTTACCTGGTAGCAGTTAGCACTTACTTTTATTAAAAGATGTTGTGACTCCTTGCAGCTACAATTTTGTCTTCCTCCCAGAAAAAAACGGAAGAAAAAGTCTCCTTAAAGCATTAAACCATACACATGTAATGAGAACATCAAGAAGTTATGTGTCTTCTTTTCAAATTCTGGCAAGCGAACATTAATTCAGATATTAGCATTATTAGAATGTTATTCTATCGAATTTAGAGGTCTGAAAGTAAGAAGGGGTGAACTTTTTACAGTTAAGCTTGTAGCAAGTTCTACTTGCTGCATTGGTGCAATATTTGTGGCACTAAGTGTGTACACAATGTGTAAGCATATACATTGTTGACACACTGAGTACCGTAAAAATGGCACCAGTGCAGCCTGTGGAACCCGGTATTAGTTAAGGATGTTTGGTAACTTGTGTTTATTGTTTAAGCCATGTTTAGATCTTATCAATTGGCCTCTTTTTGGAAATCGAAGACTTGGTTAGGATTGTGTTGCTTTTAATATCAACAGAAGATTTCCCCGATATAGTTTCTAGTGGTTTGAAACAGGGGAATTGGTTGGCGGTTTTAAATGCACAGTTGGGAGCTTTCTAGATTGTTTATTTATGTTTACATTCAAAGATGCATTTTAAAAGTTGAGCACTGAAACTTAAGTGTTAAGTAACACCCTGGGAAACCCGTCGAAATTAAGCTGAAGATAGCCAATGAACTTCAATCCATATCTATATACATGGAGGCGTCGTATCGCATGACTATACACGAAGTTTAATGTAATTCTGTCAAAATTCATTTCCTCTCCGCTTTTTGCCATGTCCAATTTCATTAGCATCATAGGATGTTATCGTAAGTGAAGTCAAGTTTGGGTAAGTGTACTTTCTGGAAAACTTAGTGTATAGTGTTTACCGTAAATCTTAAGCAATGATCTTTCCAAAGAAACTTGGACAATTTGACGTCACCAGGGCGTTACTTTCTATTTACATACTGCAGTCCGCACGATTTGCAAGATGGGTTCACGTGATAACATCTTTGGATTCAACTCTGGAACTCTGGTGAAAGATTTGGGTGTTACCTTGTCTATAGCTGCAGTAATGGCGTCCAACAACAACTAGCCAGACATTTGTGACGTTGTCTCGCTAATTTTCCAGCGGTGGAGGAAAACATTTACTTAGTGAGTCCTTGGTCCAGATACCACTTTAACCGTAGTAGGTCAACACAAGGATAGATTCAGAGACATACAAAAAATTGATCATCGTCTAGGGAAAGAGAAACTAAATTCCAATTCGACTCATGTTTTGGGTGGCAGAAATAAAAATTGTCAACGACTTTTTAAAACTTTTCCAAAGAAATGTAAAAGATGTGAAGTTATAAGGTCAAGGGACTGTATTTGAAAGCCGGAGCCACACAAACAGGTCACGGTATGCAAATGTAGGTTATGTAGGAAACCGAGGCACTCGCTTTATTTCCTTGGCCGGCGACAAATGTGTTGCCGTGGGTCGCACGGTTCGGCCAAAGCACGAGCAAAGTGCAAACCCAGATCCTCTCCGCCATTTTGGCACGTGGTCTCTTTTGTAAACCCCCTCCGTCTCTACAATGGCTTCGGATCCCAATTTCCATCTAAATCTCAAGACCCTCTGCTGAGCTGATGCTCCACATCTGTCATGAAATTTCCCCAAATTTTTCCTTCACAACACAACGTATTTTTTCCACAACACAATGATTCCTCGCTCAGCCAGGTTCGTGACTTTGCTCAGCAAAGGGGAGGCTGAAAATATCGTAACCATGTGTCACCGCAATATTTCCCGCGTGTTTATGCACGGACATTATACTGATGACGATATGCTGATGGCGTGTACCAGCTTGTTCTAAAACGTATTCCCGCCAGGGGGAATACACCCTAAATAACGAATCTACACGATCGCAGGGCTTACATTTTTTGGAACCTAAAAGCGTTAAATCCTGAAGCGATCTTCCGCCAAATATAGCTTCTCTCACTTGGGAAACAGAAGTTTCAATTTAAATGAAAATATACTTTAAAAACGAAAACAAATGTTTACAACGATACATAAACGAATCAAAATCTAATCGATTATTAAATCGAAACTAAATCGAATATTAAATCAAAATCTCATCGACTACTAGCGTGAGTGCTAGTCTTGGTAAACACGCGGCAATGTATTAAAAAATGGTATTTCTATAAAAATAAGGCTTTATTTTCTTACATAAATTTTGTAATTACCTATTACTAAAAATATAATAATATTATTGGCATATAAGGTATTATTTTTTAGCGTTTTAGGCAGTTTTGAATCTTCTAAAAGTGTCCGAACTGGTAAGTTTAGTCATGTTTTTTTCATTTTTTTTTTCATTTGGGTCATGAGGAGGGTAATGAGGACGCGAGGGGGTTAGGGTAAGGGTAACGGTATTTGGGTGATGACCAAAGTTTTGTTTCGAGTTCTTTTTTGAAAGTTGTATTGGAAACTGGGGCAGAAGATTGTGGATTTGAAACTGTTAGGACATAAGATTTGTGCCATTTTAGGAGCGAAAAATATTCTCTATGGCTATTGCAAGCCAAATAACGCCAGAGGTTTTGTTCCTAGTCTTGAATGTTTCTGTTGTTTCTTTTTCCAGAAAGCAGTCCAACTCTATCATTATGTAAAACTTATGCAAATGCGTCGCTCTCCCGGCGCGTCTGTATATAGCGGCGGCAGGAGACTTGTTTAATGAGTAAAAAAGGAAATCCCGTATATATATGTAAGCCTTTTCCCCTCTCCTTTATAATATAAATACCTTTGACTCTCTCGACTTGGGAAAAGTTGGGGCTCCCGCTGCAACTTTTTCAACAATGCCATGTAAATTGCTCCCACCGATAAACTTTGCCTCCGTTTGTTTACACAAAGCTTCAAAGCAAAAAAGAACAAGAGACAAATTATTAAAAAAAAGTTAATTGTCGAATAACAAAACGTTATAGAGAAGGGAGGATTCTATCCATTTTATCATTTTTATCATACATAGGGATTAATCAAGACTCCCCCCTTACAAAAAAAAGTTGGGGGGGGGGTATTGTTGTCTCTGGTGAAAGATCAACTTGAAGAGGCTCCCTAGAGGTCGTCAGACTAAGGCTGACTTCATTATAAAATGCAAACAATCTCAGCCGTAGAGTGTCATTAAAGACAAGGAAGGGAAACGCTGAGGGGGAGGGGCTAAAAACGTAGAGATGACGAAGTATGGGGAAGTATGACCTCTGATCGCTGGTTGTATACAAACAAGAAAAGGTTAAACCAGGATTATGCCACCAGAGTCTCCGTTTTACCTCGTTACGTATGCATGGGAAAAGCCAATCCCTCTACCCCTCCCCCTTTACCCTTCTTCATCCCTGATGCTTGGGGAGTGAGTTCCTTTTTTTATTTTTATTTTTGTTTTGTTCTCGTCAAATCTTCGATCAAGATTCCCCCTTTTTCACAGAGGGAGCTCTTCTTTTTCATTAAAGAACCCTCCCAGCCGGCATATATAGGTTTTCAGTAGAACACATGTAAAGTAATGTCACGGGTGGAGGTTTTTTACAACCGTAACTGTAACACGCTCTGCTTTGATTTGAAATCTTTCATTGTTGAAAGACATCCTGGGGAGGAGTTTGGGCTCTCTCGGTGTCCTCAGCTCTTGACAATCTTATTAACCGCGACGAAAGTGTTGAGATTTGGATGTACAGTACCATAGAGGCAACCCTCCCCCCCTTTCCCTGCTGTCCTCCCCCTCCCCCTCCTCCGCTGGGCCAAAACCTTCGTTTGTTTTGCATAATCTGTTCGTACGTTTTTATCCGTTGAGAAGATATTGTCGTGGAATTGCTGACAAAGTTTATTTTATGTACAAAAAACAAAACATTGAAGCTTTGGAGCATTATATTTTACAATTAATCAAGGTTAGCAGAGGCCTAATATGTCTGACAATCGAAGACAAGTTATCATGAGTCTTTTGTGTAAGGCAATACTGCAATAAAACAAGTAGTTCAAAGTGATAAAGGAGGAAGTCCTTCATTGCTTCGGGCAATTTTCTTGGAAATTCTTGAGATTCTGCATCTTGGATAACATTTTGAGTAAAGTCAAGTCTCGTCAAAATGACTGGAAATAAAAAAAAGTAATAAAATAAAAAAAAATATTGACAGCTGAATGATGTAAATGATTAAACAATCCCCATAACACATCCACTAGGTTTCTCCCTGAAAATCTTACCTTGCTGCGCCTGTGTTTGACAGGGACTTTAGGAACGCGCATGTCATCTATGAAGAAAGCTGGGTCGCCGGTCTCTCATTAATTGCTCTTCCAATTTGCATGTAGTTTTTTTAATTGAAAATTAGCATAATATACGTATCAAGAACCTCTGTATCAAGAATGTGTCAAAATTTCCAAATTAGTCTACCTGATAGGATATAATTTCTTTCAAATTGGGTATTATTGAAGCCAACAATTAAAATTAGCCGAGGAAAGTGTAATCAACTTTACGGTTAAGACTTTTCAAATTTTTATTTTTTTATTTCTTCGGGGTACGTCACGCAAATACCTTGCGCAAGAAAGAGAGAGTCGTAATTTTTGTAATGTTTTGCCAAACTTAAAACATGTGAACCTTTTCAAGCTTTAAAACGCATGTGTATTATCTATATAACTACCAACTTATTTAAATTCGATTATTGATCCGACAACAGGCGAAAGCCTATACGTCGGTTGAAAAAAATCATTGACAAATTGATATAACGAGAAATGAGTATATTAATTATACAGCAGAAATATGAGTAAATTAATCTGCAACTTTTGCACGCAATTTAGCGAGTTTCTTGAAATCAATATTCAGTAGCGTGCGAATTTAATGTTCTACGCGTTAACCTACCTTGGATCTTTTGCATTGTTTCTGTTTTGAACCAGCTTGTTAACATAACGGTTTCGTTTCACTTTAACAAGTTTGGGTTGTGAACTGTAAGGAATTTCGTCGCTCTATACTTTAGCCGAGCGACTGTGCAACGCAGTTCTCGAGTCCAAGGTAGCCTTTTGCGATGTATCATCTAATGAGAGTTTGAACAGAATAAAGTATGTGTATAGGGGAAACATTCAGAGGGGTTTTCTGAACGTTGTAAGATGGATGAGGACTCCAAATGAAGGACAGAAGGTTCCGTCTGGCTTGTCTTTGTCTCTGTCACACTAGCTCCAGTAGAAACTCGCTGGCCTTACTACTAAACTGATAAGCTTGGGATCCCCGATTAATCAGACCACCATAGCACCGCAGCAGCAGCCCAGCCAACACAACTTTGCGACTTTTTCCCGCTTGACCACTTTTTTGTCGGCGCCATTTTTATACATTTCCCTGCTTTGCTGGCTGAGCTGACCAATGGTATGTTACCCATTAAAATTTCTCAATCTCGGAAACGTCTAAAACCCCGACTCGTTCTTCTCCCTAATACTCGATTTTCCCTTTAATCCTGTATTACAACACTGAATTTCCACATCAGGAAAGCCCCCAGTTTTTTCTAAATTTCGTTGTATTTATAACAGCAAAAAGTGGTAATGGCTTTGATGACTGGTTCTTGATTAAACGGTATGATGTATTGCCCCCCAAATCCATGAATATCAATGCTTTGGAAACGCATAATTCAATTCTTTTAACCATTAATATGATTCATTGCCGGGTATTCCCAGTCGCGCATGAGCTTTAATTTCGACCGGACGCTTTATAAACGCCAATCGTTTAAGTGGAACTACATTTTTATATATATATTTTTTTAAAAGATTCAACCAACATTTTGTTTCGGGCAAAAAGCCAGTTACGAGGGAACTCAACTTACCGTGACATTGTTTAGCACACCACGGCTTTGCTAATTTAAGCCTAGTTACTGAGCAGAGATTAAAATCGTTCGCCTTGGAGCAGACAAAAAATACGGAAGGGTTGAAAGAGGTTTTATGGGTTTAGATTTTTTGGGGGGCTTGTTACCGTTGGGTCAGGTTGTATGCAAATCAAAGTTTTGGCAAATTTTGGGGCTATTTTATGGCGTAATTTTGAGGCTTTCCTGAGCCAGAACTGTTGTGCAGTTTTGGGGTACGGGCTGAATTTATAGGTTGCCACGAGCAACAGCTCCACAAGCTGCAAGCACACTGACTGGTAAAAAAGATGCAGTTGTTTTAATGCTGTGTTGTATACACTTGGCTATGCAAATGAGCGATAATTGTATCTTGGAAGTTGTCTTCCAGCCCACGGACAGCGGTCATTTGGGCTACTTGGAAACTCACTTGGCTACGCCAGAACATTTCCTAACAAAACAAACCCCAAAACGTTTTTTGTTTTGTTTATTCGGGTAGGGAAAGAGAGAGGATAAAACAGCCTTATGCACACATGAGACAAGCTAATCTTTCTTGCTTAATTCTAGCGTATACGTTTCCTATATCATTTATCTTTTATAGAGCGTGCTGCGGTTGTGCCATCCAGCACGTTTGCCCACCTATCCTTATTTGCATGTTCAGAGCTATCATATCTCAAATACTTTTGACTCCTTTCCGTCGAGGATAGCTTTTAATGAATGGTTTCGGGCTATATGTTATAATGGAGCGTATCTTCCGGATTTTCCTACGTACATAATAATATGTGTCAGCTGCTTTCATTAGACTTCCTCATATTTAATCCTACCTTCCTCATATCTCAAGTCTGTTTAGTATTTTTGTACAAAATTTTCTACATTTAAAACGCTGTGATTAGGTTAAGTGGGCACCCTTAAAGTGTGACCTGAATCCGCCTTAATCAGACATAGGAAGCCGTCAGCGCCAACTTTGCTTTGGAATTCCCATGCAATGCAGATTTTATCAGGAACGATGAAAAACAAACTTGGCAGGGTATTTTGAGCAGTTCTTTAACTTAATGCGACTATCATATCATGGCATTAATCTGTCTTTGATGTATATTTATATTTGAAAAAACTATCGGCGATAGTGATACAATTTTTGCACAACTATGTTGGTGTCACTTAGTATCCCTGCAAAACTTTTCTTGGTAATATTTACAATTCGAAAATTGGGGTCCATTGTATGACAATAAAATTTCACAAAACCGTAATTACAAATTGGCAATGGTACAATATAAGTACCGAGTTTTTAAGCACTTTACAACATAAATTTGCAAAAAAAATAGATTCGAAAGATTAGAAACGTTTTACAATTAAATATTGTGGTATGTCACTCATTATAATCCTTCGGAAAAAAATCATGCTAATGTTGTATTGCATGCAATTCAAAAAAATAGTTGAATGAAGTGGAGTTTGAATTAGAATTGACGTAAGTTTGGGAGTTGGATTCTTGTGACGTTCCCAGACATTGCGTCGAACTCCGCCAGGAGTACAGGAATCCATAGGTGGTCTTTCAAAGTCGGGCTATTCTTCGTTAGATTTATCACCTCAAAGACAATCGCGCCCCAGTCTTGAAAAGGCAACGACAAGCAAAAAGAAATAAAAAATGGTGCGAATGGGCCTTTTTGGTCAGTCACAGTTTATGAAAGGGGCAGCGGCGAAACATTACGACAGGACCGAACTCAAAGAAAAGGGTTGACTTGTGGGGAACGTTTGTTGAGAGCCATCGAGGTCCATACCCAACTTTACATATGCATAAAGCTTCATTTGCATGTGAACCCCCCAAAAAATCCCACTGACACCCTTCTTAGTTTGGTTTGGTTCATTTGACTGATAGAAAAGTACTCACAAGGGAAATAACGGTTATAATCTTAAAGATTTTTGCAGTGAATTTTTCCCAACTGCAAGTTACAGCAATGTAGATGTCGAATAGTGTTTAGCCTCGGGCGGTAGAAATTGGACGTCACTGTTTTGCTCGCTAGATGGCTCGCTTTTTCGTCCCAAGACAGAAATGTCGAAAACCCGGTTTGTTGAGTCAACGGGAAAAGAAAGAAAAGTCGTGAACGGGTCAAAAAAGATCGTTGGAGCGGGCACCCAGCCAGAATTTCATGAATTTGGTGAGTTACCATAGTAACTCGCTGAGCTCAGGCTTCCTAAGCTACCATTGGCCCAGTCTGGGTCACGCTCCTTCCCCAATCACGCTCCCGTCCTTCATTATAATGCTTCGAAAAAAAATGCCTCGACATTCTCTCTCCGAAGAATTGACACACAAAAAGATAATTTCCGGTTTGGTCCCTCACATTATATCCATAACGATTCATCGTGTGGCGCATGTCAAGCAGTACACTAATCATCGCCCAACTCGCATCGCTCGACTCTCCTCTAATTAAGAATGTGCTGCGAATCTCATATCTCCCGACGTCAAAAGAATCTCTTCAAGAATTTCGGTCAGATCCTCGCGGTTCCAGCCTTAGATTTCTGGGAAATGAGAGAAGAGGTGGAGGGGGAAACTGGGAAATGGGGGAAAGGGAAGAGATCAGATTGATAGGCCCTAAAACCTCCCTAAATTGCGTGAGATTTAGGCCCATCAGTTCATATTTCTTCCTCCGGGAGTCAAAACGCTCAACTTCCGTCAACCTGCGGTAAAAGTAACGTTATAAAAAGACGTGGACATATATGGGTCTATAGCCCTCCTCCATCTTAGTCGTGGGATGTCGGGTGACACCTACTTGTCATTCCTGTGGTGCCTTATGGATTGGGCCCCTTGGTACCCTTGGTACTAGACCAAAAAGGGGGTTTGGGACCTGATTGGTATGCAGCGCCAACAAGCCTTCATCAGGACTTCCAGAAGCTTGGCTGTGTGTGTGTGGATGTGTGTGCGCCACGAGGAAGCACGAGACGAAAACTGCCGGATCTAACGGAAAGAAAAATGGAGTTTTTTTTCAAGAAAAAAGAAAAGACTCCCGCTTTTTCTTCATTTCTTCTGCCGTCTGACCGGGACAAAGACATTTCTTCCTTCCAAAGTAATGTCATTGGGCTGAGGAGCCAAAACCCAGTCAGGCTAAAAAGGGGCTACATTTAGGGTTACAGTCACCGAGTTGGGGCTCCGTTGCTCCAAATAATCACGCTTTGAAGACTGAAGAGATCTATAAATATATAGAAAGAAAACAGGACTTTGATCTTGCTAATGTGTCTATTTGCCTCCCAATGTGGTTCTCTTTTACTTCTCTTGGAAGGGTAGAGACGTGCTGCCTATAGGGGTTCGACCAGGCAGAAGCTCTTGGGGATGTTCTTGCAAGCCTTTTGCTGGGCCCCTCTTATCACGACGTGTATAAAAGACCTGTCAAAAGATGCCTCAAAAGATGCCTTTTTTTTTAAGGAAAACCATCGGAACCCCCAACCCCCCATCATAACGCATTATGCAAATAGGAAACTGTCTGTAGCTCTTGTACCTTTTTGTCGAACGAAAATAAGCTCCATGCTCGAATTGTCGAGCACGTTGGGCTCGCTGTGACACGTTCTGGTTGATTGCGCCGATCGCCGGCACCAGATCCCCCAAATCCCACGGTCGCTAACAACCCAGCCCAACAATAGACTCCGGGTCCAGAACGAACGTTAATCAAGAAAGAGGCACCAATGAATAATTCCAGGAACTTTGCGCACGCTGCACATTCCTTACGAAACCCCTATACCCTCCTTCCCCGTCATTTTTCTTCTTATTTTCTTACGCTGTTTCTTTGGGTTACAGAATCCATTCGGAGAACAATATCATTGTTGGAACATACAATTACACCAGCATCACAGTATAGAGGTTTACACAGTAGGATAACAAGGGTATCTCCCATGTAAGGGTTTGGAACTGACTCAGTCCCAAGGTACAAGGCCAGCATATCGAGGGTACATTCGCAAACCTCCCAGCGCAGTTCATAAAAGGTTTAACGACGGTTTACAAAGAGCAATTTCAGTCGGATCTTTAGGTCAGTCCAAAACTCCCTGGAGTACCCGAGAGAATGACCGCCAGTCCCCCGTTGTAGGAATGTTTTGGAACCTTTTTCTAGTAGATTTGGAATGCCTGCTTTGGGGTATGATGGGCAAGTCTGTGAATCAATCCCTCTTATGTTCCTTAGTACCAATAGAACCTCTTGAGACTGAGAAACTAGGTCCGAAACCTTTACATTGGAAGATACCCTTGTTATCCTACTCTGTAAATGTATACACTGTGTCATCGTCTCTTCCTCTTAAATTTTTTTATTATTTACGAGGATAGTTCAGCTTGTTCAAAGGATCATACTAAGAACCGCGGTTTCATTGTTAGGTCCAAACGCATTTAACATTGCCTTCCAAACTCTTCCTCAAAACCGTTTCAGCGGTTTTTCTCCTGAATTTTTTCTTTTGTCATCTTTCGAATGATCAAAATGCCAATGCGAATTATCAAAAAGGCCAATTTAAACGTGTTGGTTAGGGTAGGCTCGTTTTGCGTTGTCCCATTGATTCTGAAGATTGTGTTGCTAGATTGAATCACGATGACTTATTGGCGTTCGTTTAATGAGTTTTTATCGTTGCGAGCTTAGAATGCATTCCTGTGGATTGCGGGGTTTTCATTATTGCCGTCTTTTGGAGCAGTTGGTGGGCGTGGGCTGTTTTGGAGTGAATTACGAGTGTATTTTCTGTTTGTTTTTAGGGCCAAAGGCCAGCAAACCCCGTAAATCAGAGCTAGGCGCTCGTAAATAAAGTAACCAGCGTAGTGGATTGGGAGGTCAGCAAATACTTAGCAAGTTTAGCACAGGCGCCAATTAGGGTCTTGTGTGTGTATGTGTGTGTATGTAACGTGTGCTGTTGTGGAGTGGCAACCCCACCGCCCCGAACCCGCAAGAAGTCTGGCCCCGCATTTTAAGCAAGCGAATTAAAACCTATGGAGCATCGGAGTCTCGCCAACACAGACTTTCACGACGTTTATAGAGAAACAGCTTTGGCGGAGGTTTTGCCTTATTGGATCGTATTGTTGAAACAGGGGTATATTTACGCACGTGATTACAGGCATTGTTGTCGATATACGCTTTCCTTGCTGCCTTTTCACCCCCACCCAAAACCCCGAAGACGTTTTGATTGGGAATCTCATCATTAGATTTCGACGCTCTATATGTGGTTTTGCGACTCTATAACTACCTTCAATTCAGTTATTGCCTCACCGAACAGCCAACATTGACTTTAACTTGCGGTGTTCCGTGGGGGTAGTCAGGGGTTGAGAAACTGAGGGACAGAGGGTGAATATATTTTGACAGCAGCACGAGGTTCAAATCAGCCGCCTGTGAAATGTGACAATGTCAATTGAATGGCTCTATTGTCACCGCCCCCTCGGCTAACTCTAGTAATAAGCTTCTAATCAATGCGTGTAATTGCATCGAGTTTAGAGGGTTTTATTCCAACTTATTCGTGTCAGCACAAAAGTCGTAAATATAGGGGGTCGCAAGAGGGGGTGGAGATTGAGAGCTAGCTTTAGACAGTAGCGCGGGGTTTTATGAGGTGTTGTATGGTGCAGGGAGATTTGGGTGATATACACCGAGACACAGACAGGACGCTGAAAATGTATTTGTTAGTCCTAATACTCTCATCTACATGGAAAGTACCATGCTAGAGACAAAGCATTACTCATGTTTACACGTCTTTCGCCCGTCTCACTTTAGTTATAACGAGTCGCGGTTCAACACCTACACATTCAGCATAACACAATGAAGATGTAAGCCGTAAACATACACAGCAACAGAAACGACAGCGGAAGGACGTCACAATGTTCGTTGTTAGATGCGACTCCTTTTTAAACCATTTTGAACTCAACAGAATTATACAGTAAATGCCAGAGAAGAGTCTTACAATTTCATAAAACGAACTCAACTTGAAACGTTGAAACGTAAATAGATCATGCGCAGAGCACTACTTTATGAGGAAACCCTAACTTAACTATTGTAATATATCTGTGCAAATGCTACAATATTTAAACTTATGGTCTTATCACTATTGGTGATGTTTAAGATTGAAAATTCTCAAATAAGGTATTATGTTAGCGACGCTTCAAAATATTAATATGGAAACGGCGCAGCAGGACAGCTCGGTTGGGCTTGAATTTGGAATCAAATTGAAACTGGTTATTTCATGTTATATGTATTATTTAACGACCGGATTGTTTTTAGTGTTGGGAAAGACGCAAAGTGGCATTTAAAAGCTAATATAAGTTTCCCAAATTCATTTCTAGTACCTTGTTAGGTAAACAGTGAGAAACTATCAAGGTCCTCGAACTTTCGTCGCATCCTTTTCTATGGAGCATTTTGCGAGCCCAGTGTGCCGTAGTTCCTCCACTTGTCACCATGTTAACCTAGTCCCTTTTAGCTTCGAGTAGACAGGAGTAATTTAACACTGGCTGCACTTAACACTTGTGTCCATTACATATCGTTCTTTTTATAAATATCCATGTAGTCTGTAAATGTGTAATGCCGGAAAAAAAATACGCGTTAAAGGCTACTGCGTTTTCGCTTCCTTTCCTACTCCACGGGGGGTCACTCGCAATGTACTCTTGAATTTTTTCTAAATAAAGAAAAAGTAAAGAGAGAAAAAAAATCCTTTATCTTGTCTTTGCCACCTTAAGCCTTAATCATGCTCTCAGCGTTCCATGTGTTATGTTATCATTATTTAGAGCAGCTTCCCCGCATAAAAGAATTGCTGTACTAGAGTACCAAAGCTGGGGCAAAGTACGTTAAAATGTAAAATAAGGGACACGGCAAGAGCTTCTTGCTTCCTCCTTATACATCCCGCAAAACGATGTCGTCGATTAAGACGTGACAACGATATGGAGGACTAGGTTAAATCCACGAAAAGTCCCTTAAAAAGTCAGCCACCCAAAAAGAAGCGCGTTTTGCCAAAGAAGTGCCGAGAAAGCAACAAAAGTGTGCTATTCTTCTCTCTCTTTTTCTTTTTCTCTCGTTTCCATGGAAAATTGGTACCGGGCGTTTAACTAACGTTGTAGCACTCTGGGGATTCAGTCACTTTTACTCCCTGTCTATATAGTCCCCACCATCACTTCTTTTCCTTGATCTTGTGGCCAGTGTTACAGCAGCAATTTTTTCTTCTATATTATTGTATTCAGCCTTCTCACTATAACAAAGAGATCCAGTCCCGGACCGGGAAGTTTTCTTCGAATTTTTCGTCAACGAAACAATAACCTTTAAAAGTCAAACTTGTAAAGGTCGATGACTAAATATGTCTTGGCAAAAAAAAGAGGGTTTTTTGTTTTTGTTTTTATCAAGGGTGCAAGAAGAGAGAGAACTTTGGAGTGGAAAACGACTTCCGGTCAGTTAATAGCAATTCGCGTGTCCCCTCCCTGAAATTAATGTAAAAGTGTTTTGTGGCTCCAGGCTTTTGGAGTTGGATGTAATCAAAAGTGCCGATCTCCTCAACCTTGTAAAAAGTTTTTGCAGCATTTTTTCCCCGTTCCTCTCCTAAATCCGAAAGTGACTGAAATTGCACTTTGACAATGGCTTTCCGAATTCCAAAAGGTGTTTGTTCAAAGCCATTGATTTACGCTTTGAATTACCGTGTCTCATGCGAGCGGCGAAAGACAAAAGCTTCGATTCTGCCCCTCTTTTTTTGTAAGGTACACGATACAGTTTTTCTTGATTGTAAGTTGCAGTTTTTTTAGTGGTTCTATGGAGTGAGGAGCCCCAAACTCGGTCTTGCTGGCAAAGCGATTATGGAGTGCAATAGCTTTAAGTTTTTTAAGAGAATCTTTTCCTCTTAATTTGCGCACTTTGAAACGCTCGAGAAAAAACCTGAGAAGAGAGCGCAGTTTTAGCTCAGGGGGGGGAGTTAAAATGTTAAAAAAAAGAAAGGTACCGTTTGAGTGAACTGGTAAATGAGAGCAGGAAGCTCTGCTCTACTTGATGACACAGCTCATTTTTTCGTGTTTGCAAGATTGGAACGAACCAGAGCGATGCCCAGTCAAAAGGAAAACAAGACAGACTTACGAGAAAGATCCAAAAGTTTTCCCTTGAATCTTTTGAGACCCTAAAATAAGAGTCTCTTGTTGAGTTTCCAATGGACTGATTAATTTTCTAAGAAAATAAGCTCGTTGGGGCCATTGTTGGAGACTTGTTTAGGTTTACAGCGCTTTGGTGGACGCCAAAACGGTTAACTGTACATTCTTTGGTTCCTTTGGGGACCTCAGAAAAACTAAACGTTAGATCTAAAGCAATTACATTACATTATTTTTTATTACAACCTTGCCAAATTGTCGTTGAGTTGATGCCATCCGAGAAATAGTTTGCGCCACGGATCGCAGGGCATCACTTTGCCATTATGAATATGGTATAGTACTTGACACCTGCTCGGCCAGAAAGGAGGTTTTCTGTGGCCGTTTGTTGTAATCTAAAACTCAAGTTCAGAATTTCACACTTCTATGACTCCATTGTTGGAGATTTGAGCGCGGGGCAACTCAACTCCTCAGAATTCCTGAGAAAACGCACGCTTTTGGGTTTCAACACTCCCCCGAACGATAAAAAGCCATTGCCATTGCCATTTTCATTATTGTTGACGTTTAGACAGTGAGATTTGTTTCTTTGTTGGGCCAACTGGACCGGGCTGTTGATCAAACACTAATTTTCTCGGTACCTGGGTGGGCCAAAGTTTTTTTTCGGCAAATCGTTTTTTTCCCGCCTTTTTTTCACCAAAACAGAGATCTCTTGCAGTGTCGACTCTTAATTGGGCTCCTAATTGTCGGCATACAGTCAATTCCATAAGGTGTTTTTTTCGGACTTCCGAATTTAGCCTTGTGAAGTGCACCGCGTTGCACTTAGAGCACTCGTTACATTACACTACGGTGACATTTGTCGGGGACAAGTAGCGTTATTCTAGCGTGCATTGCATTCTTTCAACAAAGAAACACTAAATCGAGTTTTCGAGTCAGTCATTCGACATTTCCTTCATTGTTGATCGACCACAAAAAAATGCAAAAGTAAACCAAAGTAACGCTACAAGCCAGCACGAGGCCCAATAAAATTTTATTTCCAATATTTACGCTTGAAAACATGAAATATATAGTCATTTGTCATAGCTTGTTAAGCTCAGTAACTCTTTTTTATATCCACCGAATCAGCACTCTATACCCGAATTTGGTAGATGGAGTAGATTAGAGGCCTTAAAAATAGAATAGATTCTTGACTGGAGCAATTCAAGCTTCACTAGCAACGGGCTCCGGAGTTGCCGTTTGACATAACGTGCTTCTCCAGGCAAGACTGGACAAGCTTTTTATACTTCAACGTGAAATCTAAAACGTTCGATTTTTGCACTGTGGCTTCACTTGTCGCCCTGCACTTGCACCCTTAACTCGGGTTTCACCGTTGTGGGCTTTTACGGTAAAATCGAACGTTTTACGAAGCACGGCTTAAATCTGAAACCAGGGTGCTCCGCCCCACTCTCCGCCTCTGCTGCTCGAGAAGCAGGCCAGGCCGTAGCGAACGTTTTGGGCCTGTATACATCTGTACAAAGGAGGCGCTCCCAACTTGGTGGGACCCTTTTCGGAGGCGAGGAGGGGCCCCGTTTTCGGTGGTGGCTGTCGGAAGGAAGGAAGGAGGTTTTTGCTGGTGGGTTAGGTTTTAGGTCCGTGTCGTATAAAGACGCCATCCCGCTCCGCATGCAAGCTGTGCTGGTCAGACGTGACAGAAAACGGCGACTGCACAGTTGCCTGAGAAATTGCTGCCGTGGATAAGGGGGAAGGCATAGCGAAGGTCCATAGAGCCATGCAATGCCGGCCGATGTTCGCGTTCGTGAGTGACGTGTGCGACGTGCGGTCTCGTACCGACTGTTAATCGTGTGCTGCCGGTGGTACGGAGGTGGTGGTGATAGTAGTGGCGGTGGTGTTCGTGCTGTTATGTGTTATCGACGACGAAAACGCATAGTTATGCCGAACAGTCTTATCGGAGCGACGCGAGGAGGGTGCAGTTGACGTACTTCACGTACACTTACCCTCACCTGCCTACCAATGATCTAATGAGCTTTTGCCTTGGTCCTCACGCAACAATCATCACACGTACCGCCAGAAGACACGTATCCAAAATTATGCAATAAGCTACGCCAATAGAAACATTTGCTACCGGTGAAGAAGTTGCAGTACCTAGTTGTTTCTTTCTTTTTCAAAAAGGGAGAAAGAAAGTCCCAACTTCCGGTGATTGACCGAGTAAATTGTTTGAATTTTTATATGAACTCCTTGAGGAATCCGTTACACAATTTGACTGTTTTTCTGGTGCGAAGTTTTGTTTGTTCGTGCTTCTCCAGCGTTTCCGAAAATTTGTCGGGGGAAAGAAAGAAAGAGACGTAGTTAATTAAGTGTACTTGATCTGATGTGCTTCATTGCGCTTCATTGACTGTTTAGCTCTTGGCTTTCTTTTCTGGAGTGGATTAGTGCGACTCGTTAAAGATAAACTTTGTAATATCTGTACACTTCGCAAACCTCCACCCCAAATAATAACAATGGCAAGTTATACCCTGGGATTCACTCGACCGGAAGATACCTGGATGGTATTACCAGCACCGTACCACCAGTATACGTCGGGTACCGGCCCCAACCTACCCATAGGTGTCTCGGCTGCTGCTGCAGCAGCCAGCATGTCTATGTCAAACATGACCATGGCCCAAATGAACATGAACCCCATGGCTGATTTCGCTTTAGCGTCATCCTTACAACAACGGAGGTCACCGTTATCTTCCGCAGCATATACGCACTCCTGGTAAAAACCGTTGACTTCTACCCTGAAAACACTACACTTTATTCAAACTATCATTTTAGCTTCTAACTAGCTAAACCTGTTAGTTGTGTAAACTGTGGTTCGCGTTTCCAACGCACACAAGTTCAAAGTAGAAGTAACAATGCAACACATACGTTTATGTTATGGTTATTTTACGCTCCAAGACGATCGGTGAAATTTAGCTTAACACATTTAGGACAGACAATATCCCTTGTCATGTTTTACTTACAAAGCACACTTTTAGGGGAAACAATTATAATTTTTAAATGTTATATTTACGTCTGTTTTACCCTAAATTGTTCTATAGTAATTTACTTTTTTTTACTTGTACAAATTAGAAGTGCAATTACATAATTTTTATAGTATAGACGTTAAGTTATTAGTGTAGTTTTCCTATTAAATAATTGAATGGCCATAGAATCACAACTTTTTCCAAGAGTGCAGTACGTTTAAACTACCCCGGGGTTGGAAACTTTGTCCTGTTAGCCGCTACACAGGCTTAAGTGAGAAATTAACTCCACAGTCGGAAGTTTTTATTCCCAAGGTAAATTGGTAGTGTGAACTAGGTATACCGTGCTCTACTCCGTAAAAAGTCGACACGCTTTGGTCTTTGATCTTTTTCCGTTTCTCCTCTAAAAGTCCTTGTGTTGCATACTGCAACTGCGAGCCGAAGCTAAAAAGGTAACTCAATCAAGTCCGGTAGCTTCTGTTCTTGTGTGTGTCCTTCTTTTAGGTCGAAAAAGGCGAGTTGTCTACTGGACCAAGGATCAAGTCAACGTTAATACTTTGCCATAGCAAAAAGGGGAGCGAACTAAGTTCATTTCCAAGAGGCAAATCTCCCGGGGTTGATTGATTATACCGCCAATTGCTAACATAGCGCGAGCCAAAGGCGTCAACGAGGCAAAAGTCTCCCAAAATTTGGGTTTTCTTTTTCGGACCCTTATATGTAGTCCAAGACCCCAAGAAAAGGACAAGGGAAGCGAGTAGAAGTACCAAATGCAACGAATCGACTTATCCAGGAGACTCTCCCTTCGAAATCTCTTTGGTAGGGGCCGCACGGAGGCTGCTAGTTAATCCTTACATCAACACCCCAGGGGTAATCTATTCTTTCAGAAGAGAAAAGACTATGCGAGCGAGAGAGAAGAGAGTTCTGAAGAGAGGGTGGACATTATGACGTCATGGAGGTAATGGTAATGTAGGTTTCCAAGAAAAGAGCATTTTCGTTTCGAAGGGTTTGGCATATGCGATGATGTGAAAATGGGGTAACACTCATGGCTAGATGTGTCCCCGGAGTCCGTTTGACAGGCAAAGGCCAATTAGGTGACCTGACATATAAAAGAGACTTTGGGGTCGAGGGTGTGATATTGGGTGGCACGGTATTACTGTAAAGGAAGATTCCGCCTATACTCTCCATAGGTCAATAACTACAATTTTCTCTTATTTATTCATTGAAGACAAATAAACGCTTATTGCTGCAGTTAGTTATCTTTGAGTATACTTACAAGGGTTACGTATTGAGTCGGATAACATTTCATCAGTGAAACGTGCAAGTTTCGTCAAGTAAATCGCTTTCTTTATTAGTACGAAAAATGTCAAGAAAAGTGGAAATAGTGGTCAAACGATTTCTAGTTTGGGAGGGTCAACCATGAGCTTTTGTTAGAAATAAAACTTGAAACTAGAAAGTTAGAAAAGAAAATGTTTGATATGAACGATTGGACTCAGTGTTATTCTTTGAATGTTTCTTTTTGCAGTATTTTGGAAATGCGGAAAGAGAAGTCGCGAGATGCTGCCAGGTCGAGGAGGGGCAAGGAAAACTACGAGTTTTATGAACTAGCCAAGTTATTGCCCTTACCGGCAGCCATTACTTCACAGTTGGATAAAGCGTCCATTATCCGACTCACCATTTCGTTTTTGCGGCTCAAAGATTTCTCCGCGCATGGCGAACCGCCCTGGAACCGTGACTCTGCTCCCAAAACTGCTAAAAGTGAGTATCTTAAAACTATATATTTACTCATCCTGTCCAGTGTTATAACTCGCGAGACGAGTCATTGAAATATTACTCACGAAGACGCCAATTTCTGTCAAGTTGCGAGTGATTTCTATCTAAATTTCTACCAGTTTTTCCCTTTTCTACCCGGTTCGCTTCTGACAGAGCATAATAACTCAAGTCAGTCAAGTCTGCACCAGTCCGAGAGAAAAACAGAGCTAGCAACGCCTCATCAGTAGAAGGTCAATGGCAATTACCCTCAATTTGTTCCAAGAACCAGGAAAAAGACAAGGCAATTCAGTCTACTGTCGGTTCTTCACTTTTTCTCTGCTCTTTTTCTATATATCTAAAAAAAGAGGGAAAATGTCTGGCTACAGACTGCATACACGTCCATCGCTCCTCAATTAACGGAATATCAATTGGATTTGCACTTGGCAACCCCAAAGTCTTCACTGTGCTGGGAAAGGGAACTTCTCAATGAAATCAACTGCTACTCCTGACTCTAGCAAGTTCTTTTTTCCCCCCAATATGGATCTTTTAGACTAACACCCAATTTCTACCCCTCTTTAGGGGGGTGCTACGCCTAATCTAATTGTGGGTTCAAGAAAACTGTATTATCTGTGGCTAGAATAACTTTTTCATGCTCTACAGAATCTATATTTCATTTTCTTTTGTTACAGGTCAGCGAGCGCGCACCAACCATAATTTGACATTGGAGCTTTTCGATCTACATCAGGGAACCCACATTTTACAAGTACGGTACCCGAAAATTTCAACACGTTGGCATTTCTTACATTTTGGTTCGTTTATTTGCAGAGTCTGGATGGATTTGCCTTCGCGTTAGGAACAGACGGGCGGTTTCTGTATATTTCCGAAACTGTTTCCATATATCTCGGCTTATCACAGGTAAAGTAAAAGTACTTGGTTTCTATACCGTAAAGAAATTTACTCTAAGGTTCAAAGAAGAAATAACTGTGTGAATAATGATTTTAGATCGTTTAAACCGGTTTACGAGTTTTTATGTTTACGAAACATTCTTGCCGTAGTACAATAGTAAATAAACGTTCGAATTTTTTAAATATCCAGAAAGTCCGAATTCTTTCAGCAGATGTAAGACAGGTTTAAAATAAATTAAGCGCGAAGGAGCTATTGAAGTAGTTTGAAATCACTCTAAACCGAAAGTCTTTAGTATTTTGAACTTTTTAGGCTACCTGAGTAGTTCGAGGGGTTTAGATCAACAATTAGAAAGAGCTGCTTGAATTGTATAGATTAAGGGTACTTCATATTGTTCTGATCAGTTATAAGTGTTATACTTTTATTCACTGTCATTAATATTATGTGCAAAGAAATTGTTGCAACTTTTAAGGGGAATTGTGGTCACAAGTTACTGCATCTAACTTGAGCTGTCCCAAGACTTTCACAAACCCAGAGATTACATATTCCTGCTAAATCCGCATGGAAAAGTTTGCTTTACAAATTCAATCAACGTCCTTAATTGGTTAATTAGCGATTCACCGGACGTCTTCTTTCTTGTCAACCTCAACCGTTCATGGGCGTCGTTCCTTCCAATTTCTTAGTTCAAGTTTTTTTTTTAATTAAGAAGGTTTTTCCACGCATTCCAAATTACATGTGATTCTGGTCCCTTGACATCCGTTTCATCATATTCTGCGACAAACTAAACATACTAATGTGATAGTTGCAAAGCCCTAAGTTTTGTAAGTGCCATACGTGTTGTATCGTTAATTACACCAACTTTCATATGAAATTAATTCTTGTGAAAGTTATTTTTTGTCTTGTATGAAGTAACTAAAATTTATATAATTATTTGAAGGTGGAGATGACCGGGAGCAGCATTTTCGATTACATCCATTCAGGCGATCAGGCCGAACTGGCAGAACAGTTGGGTTTGACCCTAACTTCAACTTCTCCCCCAGCAGCGTCGGCGTCGTCTGGAGGCGGGGCTTCGTCATCTGCTTCGTCGCATTTGCCTGCGTCGCCTGCGTCGGGCACTGGAAGTGTAGGCGGGGCATCCGAGGAAGGCACGGGATCTACTTTGAATCCGGATGGTCAGTTTTTATTTCAATTTTTCCAATATTTCCTTCCTGCCTCCTCTTGAAAATCTTATTTTCATGGAATCATTTTTGTTTTGTTGTACTCTGTAGTAAGCACGGTGATGTCCTTTGGCAGCAATTCGGGGTATAAAGGATTAGATCGCTGTTTCTGCATCCGCATGAAGTCAACCTTGACCAAACGCGGTTGTCATTTCAAGTCATCAGGCTACCGGGTAAATGAAACGAAGAGAGAAAAGAAAGAAAACTATGAATAATGCTAGTTTGGATTATAACTTGAGCTAATTTGTCTAGGTTGTGATGGTTCTATGTCGGTTACGACCGCAAAGTCAATTTACCAGCAGCAGCAAGTCTTCACCGCAACTATTGGGCTTAGTGGCCTTAGCTATCGCGTTACCTCCACCGACAATTCACGAGTTGCGTCTAGAACCCGACATGTTTGTTATGCGGTTATCCTTTGATTTCAGAATTGCTCACTGTGAGCCCAGGTAAAGCTTTTTTTTATTATAAACTTCCGAACCGATGTTTAATTGTCTCTCAAAATC
Organism: Lepidurus arcticus; assembly: GCA_003724045.1. NCBI lineage: Eukaryota > Metazoa > Arthropoda > Branchiopoda > Notostraca > Triopsidae > Lepidurus > Lepidurus arcticus. Next base: position 11,773 of record RJJA01000067.1, on the reverse strand, counting down.
ACGATTCTAGTCAATACCGTACTAAAACCGCAATGGTACCGAGAACATTTTAAAAGGCGGAGGAGAGATTTTTTCTTTTACTGTGTCATAAGGGTTCCTTCGTTGTCCGCCATTTTTTTTTCATTAAACACACAAAACAGAAACTATGATTTCTCTAAAGCTGGAGCCACACTATTCAATGTATTATTTTGGTCGACGTTTAAATCTATCGAAGTTTCATTGCTGAGCAGTTTCGTATTTCTACACTGATAGGAACAACGAATTGTATTAAATGTTGGGGCGTTATTCAGGGTAGCCATCTTTGTAGCGTCATTATACCGCCATTGTGTTTAGTGTATTTTAAACAGGAGCCATTTTGTTTCCATTCTAATGAGAAATTTTTGTCTGCGTTCAGGGTGGCAGATCTGATGGATTACACAGCAGAGGATATTACAGGCCGCAGTCTATATAGTTTATGTCATGGCGAAGACGTGCAAGGCTTACGAAAATGCCACGTGGATCTACTGCATAAAGGGCAAGTCATGACACCCTATTATCGCCTCATGAATCGTCGAGGAGGCTATTCGTGGATTCAGTCTTGTGCCACTGTTGTTTGCAGTTCAAAGAATGGCGATGAGCAGTCCATAATTTGCGTCAATTATGTCGTTAGGTAAGAAACAGGGGAGCTTTACCTTGCTGAATGCCCCATATGTCGCCATAGTTTTACGAGTTCGGTGCAAAGGAACAATTTGTAAACCATCCTCCTTTATCTAGTCGACCGGAATACAGTAACCTTGTGTATGATAACTGCCAACTGGAGAACAGTCATCCCATGCCCATCAAACCGGAAGAAACAGAAATGCCGGCTACTGAAAACCCACGGCAAGGTAAATGGCTAGTTATTTACTGCGTACGGTCAGAATAAAGTAGTTTTAAATATATTTTTTGTCTGTATAGAATTGGCCACAGCTGTGGATACACGGTCTGAGGTTCATTCTCCAATTACGGATTTGAATACCGATCCGCCCCCTCCTCTTGAACCCATGGAAAAGCTCTCTGAAGACCCATCCCCTCATCCGATCCCGCCTTGCACACCCCGGCCACCGCCTGTGGTGGTCAAAAAAGGCCGAGCAGTGAAAAGAAAGCTGGAACCTGAAAGTCAACCGCAACAAACTTCTAATGTAAGTGGTACAGTAGCCCCGCCCAGCATGGAACTCGATATGGAGTCTTATGAGCGTCACCAAATCCCCACCGTGGAAGATCATCGTGAAGAAGAACGATGGCATAATAGATCCATGGAGAGTCAACAGCAACAAACAGGACTAAATTCGGATTTTAGCACAGACGCTTTATTAGCGAAACGATCAACTATTCAGTGGATCGGCAATCCTCCGCCTCCTTCAACCTCCTCATCGGCCATATCCATTCTGAGGCAAATCTATGCATCAAGGGAGAGTGTCATTAGAGCTAATGTGCATGCCAACCGAGTTGCCAACGGATCCTTTTTCGGGAATGAAAATGTATCATCAGCTGCTGGTGCAAGCGTCGATTATGCCCATCATGATGTCTTCCAAGGTAAAAACACTTCTCTGTGCTCCTTAAGTTCTTCAGTTTTCTTACACGATTCATATACTCCATGGTTTTTGTGTGTTTACGTTGAGAACTCGTAGAATATCGATTTCGAATCAGTAAAATTTTGTGTTTTTTCTTAAAGGTTCGTACCCTACGAATTATTCTTTGCCGGATTATCTACCTGCCATGACCCCACCAGCTTCGGTGTCACCTAGGGAAGGAGCTCCGCCTCTTTTGCACCCCTACTTGGGCGAAACGCCCTTCGCCACGCCTACTCCCCTGAAGCCCAGCCATATGTATAGTGTTCACGGTTTAGATTCAACCGCGCCTGGCCAATACCCGGGCCCACCGCCACTTGGATTAAGCGATTCAAGCGCATTTTATACCCACGGTGGTTCCGGATTTCATCTTTACCACAGCCAAACTGGAAAAACGTCCCATTATGGAGACGTCCTGAAGAACGGTACTGGATGGTATAGCAGTACTTAAATGTGCGTCGCCGAAGCTAGTGTACGACATTGCAGTTTCACTGAACTAATAGAAGCTAGTTTTTATGGAGGCTATACCAAAGTATGCGGACAAAGACAAGCTTGTAGTAAAAAAACAACAAACAAAACAAAAATACGTCGTTGCGTCGTATCGAACCTTAACTACTTATGAAAATCGCCATTAAAGACTTGGCAACTTTTTCCACATTCCAGTGAGGTATAGTTATACATTAGGATATACCTAGTCGTTCAAAGGGAGGAAAAGGCAAACAAAGTTATAGTTTCTAGGGGCTTTTATTATTGATTGCAGTGGCAGTTGTTCAGTTTTCGTTCTAATTTGGCGAATGTTGAAAAGCTAATAGTTTTCGGTTGTGACATAAACCCGGAGTTTTGGTGAGATGAGGAGATAGAAAAAGCGGGTCCTAGATCCGTCTTTTTTAAATATAGAACAGTGCAATAGATTCCTAAGTCACATGGTTTAGCTACTGCATTGTTAAGTAATTTGGTTTTTAGTCAAGACATTGTAAAGTAGATGTTATTACTTCTCTTCTCTAATAATTGATTCTAAAGAATTCATTTTCCCGTCCTCTTTTTTTTCTGCCCATCACTTTTGCTCAAAACATCACTGTTAATTGCCTTCCGTTTTTATTCCCCTGGCTGATTTATTTCCATGTTTCTTCCATCACACGCACATTCATCCCAAATGAATAAGTACTTAATTTTTCAGTTATTTTTTGTTAATGTGCACACGGCACATACAGAAATGAATGACCCATTTTCTGACCAATACAATGGAATACGGCTTATAAACGTTATTTCAGAAGTTACACAAAGTAGTATGATGCGATATATCCCAAAGTCAGCAAGCTACGATCAAATCGCCCACTCTTACACTAAATGGAAATTGAGGTCTCGTGTATTATTTGGTCTGTAAAAAGTAGCGCAAACAATAATGTTGGAAAGCGTATCCCATGCCAAAAATGAACATCAATCAAGTTATTACTACTTCGAATTATTTCTACTGGGTTGCAGAAATGTTTTGAAGGTAAATTTAACTGAAGTTTGCATGCTCTACATTAGAACACATTAGTTCTGAAACTTATCTAATTAAAAGACAACTGTAAGAAATTAGCCTAGCCTTTCGAAATATGTGCCTTTGCTATCCAACTTGGGGAGCCACCTGGCGTCCAAAGTTCGAACTTGGGCTACCCGTTTTCGAGCTTTGCCAAAAAATATCGAACTTGGGACGCAACAACTTCAACAAAACTTGTGTTTTGCTGGTTTCAGTTTGCTTGTGCACTTGGGGCACTAAAAAGATTAGACTTTGAGGTGTGCTTTTCGCCCTAAAATGGACCTTTTTGAAGAACGTTGTTTTTCACAAGAAAGCGGAATAGGAACTGTAAGTTATTTGCCCATTTCTGCGTCAGCTAGAAAATTTATTCAGTCTTAACTTTATAATTATATCTTTAATGTTTTACCTTATCGTTAAGGTTCTGTTAGTCTTAAATTTTCTATATCTGACTCGTAGATAATAGAAGCTGGGTTAAGTTTAGGAAGCTTGGAAAACTTGTCTCACGAGGTGGAAACTGAAGTTGATTTCCATGTCGTCCTCACCGAAGCTTTGCAAGAAAAGATAGAGTGGCTTTATGAGCAATTGAACAAGAAGGACAATCAGGTAACTTTACCATAGATGCCAGTTGATTAAATACATTCTAACAGTTTTTCATTACGTAGATGGCAGCTCAGCAAGAGACAATAGTCAGCCTTCAAAACAATCTGTCATCTCTGCAGATGGAATTCAATATTTGTCGTTTTGACATTCATACCCAGCAGCGCGCGATGGAGTACAACGTAAATAGGCCTGCCAATTTTGCCTGACTCTGGACTTCAGATTTATTTTTGGACATTGTTTGTATTTGGCGATGCAGCATGTCTGTTATCTTTTAGCCGTTAGTTGGGCATGTTCATCTGAATCCTAACGTAACTAAAAGCTTCCCGTAGGTAAGTTATTTTATTGTTCCTCTTGTACGTTTGAATCATACGACTTCTAATCTGGCATGAAATTTTCTATCTATTTATTGAGTTATTTACTTCTTAAGACTTTTAACATTTTGAAGAACTTTGAAATTAACCTAATCTGAAATCGTTTATAGGACCGACTGAAAGATGAGACGATTACTTTGTTGCAAGATGAGTTGTCCGAATGCCAACTCCAGTACACAGAATGTTTCGAGCAGCTTGTTAACTTGGAAATTAAATTAATAGCTATCACCGAAGACAATTCGTTTTTACGAGCCCGTGTGGAAGCGTTAAGCACACCCAAACCTACTCAAGATTGTGCCTGTCAGACTGATAAGGAACCTGAGGTTATTAGAACAGTTATTTATTTTTTAATAAAATATGGTAATTAATAACGATTTTTTTTTGCTAATTTTTTCTTTTCTTTTTCATTTAAAGGAGCCTTGGTCCTTGGCCTGGGAAGTAGTTCGCCTTAATGAAGAGTTGAATAGTAAAATGTCTGATTGGATGGAATCTCCTAAAGGCAACATTTCGAGTCAACAATTATTGCCCAAGCGAAACAAAATCTGTGAAGAAACTTTTACTGTGAATCCCAAAACGCCAGCTCTTCCAAGTTCAGCCAAAGCCCAAAGGAAACTCCTACTACCTCCTCCTCCATACCAATGTTCTCGTGCTATATCTACTCATCCTCGACCTCGTTCCTGTTGTTTTGCAACTCTGGTTTGAGCATAAACTTCAGCTTGTCCCCGTTGCTTGACTCAGATAGTCAAAAATCCACCGAGTGTAATTTAATGTAACTACGGGAATTTTGACAAGATTTGGCTTTTATGGAAAGGGAAAGACAATTGTATTTATGCAAATTTTACAGTAGAACTTTTCAAAGTCCTCCTCGAGCCTCGTTACGTTTCGCCGCCAAAGCTTTCCGAATGGTGGTCCAGTCTTCCATAATGTCTGTTTCATTGAGCATGTAAACAATGTATGGACCCGTCACGGTCACTGGTTTACGTCGTCGATCGCGTTCCTCTTTGCGTTGCCACTCGGATTGACCGTAATTTGTAAAGGCTTCGGTATGTTCCCACATATCCTCCATATCCACGTGATTGCGATCTTCTTCCAATCGACGGATTTTCTCATTGAGTGAATCCCGGATGGAATCAACTAACAACGCTTTCCGACTCTACATTTAAAAAATATTTTTAAATGTTAACCAAAAGATTTAACCAAAAAAAGCATAGGTTAATTTATTGTAAGGTAATAAAACACAAAAAATAACTTCTAAAAAAAATACTTCGAAATCTTGGCGAGCAGCGAGTTCTTCTGCTTCCGATTTATTCTGGATGTTAACAAGGCGGTATTGACGTAAAACTCCGGATACTTCGGTTCTACGGCGGAGTGACTCCTGAAGCTCAGATAATGGAACCTGGTACTCTGAACCTCTGCCTGCAACAATCTCTACCAGTTTGTGTTCGACTTGGGCAATCCGCTCCCGGTAAAGCCTACAATGCAGTCGTATGATTAATTTGTGCTATTAAAAAACGAACATATTAATAAGTTGTAGTATTACTGTTCGCGTAACAGGAAGAATTGTCTTTCCAAGTCCGTTAAATCTTCAGTGCATTCTCCTCGTCTTCTTTCGCACTCAATTTCATCCATTTCTGCAGCAGATGGAATATAATAGAAATTTAATGAAAATTTTTACATTTATTTAAGTCTCCTTTTACCCGAGCTATCATCACTGTCAGATCCTTCGCTGGAATCGGAATCCATGCTGTTTTTATCAGACTCGCCATTGTTGGAAGAGTGGTCCATATCCTCATGATCATGCTCGCCGTCGCTGTCTTCTAATCTTCCATTATTCGGTTGTCCCATGCTTACTGGCATCGCAATATAGACCTTAACTGAACGCTGAAAATAAAATGAATCGCTTCGCGCTCGTTTTATTTTCTGAAAACAGACATCGAATATTATCAGACTTCTCTCTGTTTATCTATTTTTGTTGACAAACGCTAACTGGGAACTGGGGGGGAGTTAACTTGGCCTGATTCCAGCCACACCTAATTCAAATTCGGCCAGCTGTGACCGCGATTTGCTATCATGCTCAGGCACGGTTAATTTTTTTTAATAAATAGCTAGTTAAATGCGTATAAAACCTATACGTGTCATAATTAATATTTTTTAGGAGTCAACGGCATTATTTGTCCTCTAAGCTATAAATCCTAATAAAGAGTTGACTAATTTTGTCAGTCGCGTTTCCCGTTCGAATTTACCCTGGAGATCAAACACCGAACTGCGGAAAGTCTAGTCTAGTGAGTGTCTACTTACCGTTCCTACTATTCTGCTTTGGATGACGCGACGGCCACCGTAAAAGCAATTTCACAAAATTAATTATTAAGATACCTGATAACGAACATATCCAGCTTCAGTTTCAGTAGTTAAATGGCTAGCCCTCGTACAAGAAGAGTTTTACAAGAGCTGAAACCGAAAGAAGATAATACTGTAAGAAATAAAAAGTTTTGTGTCACCTTTCACTTTTGTTTTGGTGGATGTAATCTAATTATGCCAATTAAAGTCTAATTATTTGTACATTGTAGCAATGCTTTGAATGCGGCGCACATAACCCACAATGGGCATCCGTAACTTATGGCATCTGGATCTGCTTAGAATGCTCAGGCAAGCATAGAGGCCTAGGAGTTCACTTGTCCTTTGTCAGATCCATCACCATGGACAAATGGAAGGACACTGAACTTGCAAAAATGAAGGTAATTTATTTAATGTAATTTCACAAGACCTGTTTTTAATTAACGTCTTTATTTTGATCAGGCGGGAGGAAATAGAAACGCTAAAGAATTCTTAGAATCCCATACTGATTGGGATCCTTGTGCCTCCATTCCTCAAAAATATAACACGAGGGCTGCAGCACTGTACAAAGATAAAATTGCTACACTTGCCGAAGGACGTACTTGGAGTGAAGCCACTGCCCAGGTCAACTTTTCCGCCAAAATTCCCTCGACCAGTACATGCGAACGGGGCATGATCAAGAGCCCTTCTGCTCCTGTCAATTTCAAGTATTTGTCTCTTTAAATCACTGCAAATGTATCATTTATTGAGTTTTGTCGTTTTAAAGCCAAGGTAGTCAATATTCTTATGGTGGCGGATACCAAAATGACGATGGTTATAACTCGTCTGGCCCCGTTAATTATAACGACCCCAAAGCTACTTTCTTTGCCGGGAAACTCCAAGAAAACGCCTCTCGACCTGAGTAATATATTTTTTTAAAAAGCACTTCTAAGCTTATAACCTATTGTGTACTGGTTTTTGTTGTTATTGTAGTCACTTGCCTCCTTCACAAGGCGGAAAGTACTCGGGTTTTGGTAACTCGATGAACCCGCCACCATCTCGTAGTCAGTCAAATGATATTCTAGATTCTGCCATGACTTCCCTAGCTTCGGTAAATTCAAATAAGGATCATGCATGAAAGAAAGATGAGCTAAAAGCATTTGTTTAGGGTTGGTCCTTGTTGTCGTTAGGTGCCAGTAAACTAGCTAATAAAGCGAGTGAAGGTGCCGTGTTGGCTACGCAAAAAGTCGCTGAAATCTCAGAAACTGTTAGCGAGAAGGTAGTAGTACACCCAGCAGTATCAAGCATGCTTGTAACCGTTTCAATGTAATTTGCATGACGCTTTTGATGTTAGGTCAAAGAAGGTAAACTTTTGGACGAAATGTCTTCTACCGTGTCGTCTGTAGCCACCAAGGTATGAACTTTTTAATTTCACACATTGTTATAGGTTTCTAGAAAAGTAAACTTAAATGCCAACGAAGACATTTCAAATAATATTTTCCAGCATACAACAGGAATTACAGGGCTTATCGTTGTTTGTGCGTTTAGTGGTTGTTTGTATGTTTTTAATGTACTCCACGATCTTAGATTTAGTTTTATTCTTTGAGAAATGTCTTTTTTACTATTCCAAACATCTCGTTTTTATATCGAATGTGTCCGTATTGGGTTAATTTTTTTACACTTCTTTATTATGTTTTATTAATTCAACATTTTTTTAAATGTTTTGGTCGTGATGTTAATATTCTTGAACCACCTGCAGGTGGGTGACTTGAGTCGCAAAGGCTGGCGCGACTTTTCTGGCTACAATACGCCCCGAACTACTTTAGAAACTGCAGAAGGAGCCCCCGGCGAGCGGTCAAGTTTGCTGGGTATGGGGGGAGGGGGTGCAGGAGGCGCTTATTCGCCATTGAGTGGTTCCAGTACTCCATCAATGAATAGTGGTCATAGCGAACAGGATTGGACCTGGGTTTCTTCGGCAAATGCGCCTCCATCGTACAAGTAAACTTAATTTACAAGCACTTTTTCTGTACCAGTATTCTTTTCTTTCTAGTGATGAGTACACTGAGCCAACACAGACAGTATTGCAGAAAAAGAGCAGCAAAAGCAAGCTCCCGGCCAGTCAAAGTGGTCCTGATTTATTGGATTTCGGTCTTGATGTGAAGACGGCTACGAATGGAAAGAAAAATGGTCATTCCAGTACCGGTTCCAAGCCCAAAACCCTTGAAGATGACGCGTGGGAAAGTTTAAACAATTAAAAGCTGACGGATTCAGATTTTGGATTTTTACCCTTAAATTCACACACTGTTTCTTCACAGCTCCAGCTTATCTTACTGTTCGGGTCCTAAACGGGGATCCTTTTGTTTGTGGTGTTAAAACAGCCGTATTTTTCTAATGCCTAATTTTAGATGGGTTGAGGTCTTTGGTTCACTAGTGGGTGCAATAGTTAAAAATTTGAGGCGCCTTTTTAAAGAGTATTTAGGCGTTATATTGTTCGTACGAGGATTCGAGTTGCGAGGTGTTCAAGAAGTGAAAAATTATTTTAATCTGTGCGGCAGCGCTTCCATGTTATCTTCTTTCCCAAATACACTCTTCAGCAACTTATTTGGTCAGAAAGTATTCTTTTAAAGCTGCCAAAGCTTTGCTACGATGCGAAATAGAATTTTTTAAGACAGATTCCATTTCAGCATACGTTTGTGTGTAGTTGTCGGGTTGAAAACAAGGATCCCATCCGAAATGACGAGGGCCCCGAGGCGAGACAATTTGACCATTAGTTCTACCATGGAATAGCACTATTTCTTGGTCTGGTCCAGGACAGTACGCGAAAGTGCACAACGCATAGGCAGACTTGTCTTCCCAGCCATGTAATAATTGGTGTAAGCCTTCCGGGTGCAGTTTTTTAAGGAACCATTTGATATACGGTCCCGGTAAACCTTTCAGAGCATAAAAGCAGAGACAAGTATCTTCGACAAGGACTGGACCTTGAATTTGCGCTAATGCTGCTTGGCATTTTGACCTTGCAATATCGTCGGGTTCTCCTTGATACTCTGGTAAGTCAATATCTTGACTTGTTACCTACAAATTTTTTTAAAATAATTAAAAATTTATTGCATGGAACAGTTATTGGTAAAATTAATACTTCGAAAAATAAAAAAGTACCGGTAACGGAAGAGAGCTTCCTAGAATGGAAACGACTTCCTCAAGCTTTTTAGCGTTTCCCGTTACAAATACGAGCGGTCTAATAAGGTTCGCCATTATATTATGACTCTTTCGTTTTATTCTATCAAAAAATGCAAAATTAAGCAATGATTTCTCATTAAGATTTCTCAAATCCTAAAGCACCTACCTACAACACAAGACGACAGGTCGAATAAGCTGGGCAAGTGGATGTCCGAAGGCGTGAACAGGAACGGAAGCTTCTTGTCAATAGATGGCTCCAGTGAAAGAGTTGAAAATTGCTTTTGAAAAATTAAAAAACATCAACAAACCTGTAAACTCCTACGAACCAGGTTTTGAAAAGAAAAGGAGAAAGTACACTACGAGACACGCATCACAACCTATAGTAATACAGGGAAACTAAATAAATAAAAAACTAGAGAAATACACCAGCTAAAATGAAAAAATAGTTGATACGAACACATAACATAAAACGACGGAAAGAAAAATAGAAGGTCCCAATTTAGGGGACTTGCCCAGCTAATAATACAGGGAAACTAAAGTAAATAAATAAAAAACTAGAGGAGAGGAAAAAAAAAATAAAAGTAATAAACAAGAAAAGCATGCGGAGTGAAGAGCTGTCAAGTGTTTGCAGACATGTTCCATAGATGGTGCTAATTTCAATAATAAAACGTGTGTGCGGTGAGGGTTCAGTCGCGCTCGCAAAGCCGAAGAAGCTACATATTGAGACAGGACCTATTTTTATAACTTATATAATATTTGTGTTTTTAGCTGAATTTGCGTAACTTACTGTTTGTAGTTACGAACAACAGTCCTGTTCAT